>JAUNZO010003347.1:0-17383 GCA_031894775.1 Chloris gayana | reverse complement strand
ACGAAACATTGCAAACTACCCCAAAGGCGACGAGTTCGCCGCGGTGTTTGCCGTTTTGAGCGGCACCATATTCACCGTGGACGGCGAGCCCTGGCGCCAGCAGCGTGCCAAGATCCAGCACATTTTGACAAGGCCGGAGCTGCTCGACCTGATGTCGCGCTGCTGCCGCGACAAGATCGGGGCCGGCCTGGTTCCGTTGCTATCCCGCATGGCGGACACCGGGACACCGTTCGACATGGACGATGTGGTCGGAAGGCTCGTGTTCGACCTGACTATCATGCACGTCTTCGGCGAGGACCCGGGTTGCCTGTCCACTGGCACGCCACCGGTGCCCGTCTCCGCAGCGCTGGATACCTTCATGGGGGTGGCCTTCTTCCGCCATCTCGTCCCGGTCTCATGCTGGAAGATGATGAGACGGCTCAGCATCGGGCCGGAGAAGCGCCTCGCGAAGGCGGAATCTGTGTTGCACGGATTCGTCACCGAGATGATCCAGAGGAGGCTAGCCGCCAGCCGGCGTGCCCACAACGAGGTGGACGTATTGTCCCATTTCATCAGCGACCCGGACTACCTAACCGGCTCCGGGGAACCCACGGATTTCCTGCACAAGACGTTCATCAACTTCCTGGTCGCGTTGCGTGATCCGGTGGGCGCGGCACTGCCGTGGTTCCTCTACAACCTTGCCACGAGCCCGGACGCCGTGTCCCGCATCCGCAAGGAACTTGCCCCCATCATCGCCGTGCGCAAACGTGCCGCACCCGGCGGCGGTGATGACACGGTGGTCTTCGAGCCAGACGAGACCAAGGGTCTGGTCTACCTGCGAGCAGCCTTGTTCGAGTCCTTGCGGCTGCACCCTTCGGGCCCGATCGAGCGCAAATCGGTTCTCGCCGACGACGTGTTCCCGAGCGGCCACAAGGTTCACGCCGGCGACACGGTGCTGGTCTCCGTGTACGCCATGGGGAGGATGGAGAGCGTGTGGGGAGAGGATTGCCGGAGGTACAGGCCGGAGAGGTGGCTCACCGACGACGGGGCCGGGCTGCGCAACGTGCCGTCGTACAAGTTCGTCTCGTTCAACACGGGGCCGAGGTCGTGCCTGGGCAAGAACATAGCCGTCGCGCAGATGACGTGCATCGCCGCTACAGTGGTGTGGAACTTTGACATTGAGGTTGTGGAGGGGCACGCCGTGGAGCCGAAGCTGTCGGTTCTTCTGCAGATGAAGAATGGGCTCGTGGTGAATGTTAAGAAAAGAGAGTGAGTATATGTGAATTAGGCAATAACCTTACGGCAAAATATGAACTAAATGGGACAACATACCAATGAAAAGAGGGCGGTTTGCTTTACACCCTAGGGGACATGCCCGGGCATGGTTTCCATCCAAGCAAGCCTCAATTGTTTTATGTGTAAGTATCCAGTGAACACCTACTATAATATAGTATAAGCTTCAATTTGTATCGAATCTGTGAAGCCTCATGCGGGAAAATTATAGTTAACATCAGAAGAAATTTGGAGTCTGCAACAAAAAATATCTTGGAATCAACATTATTCAAAATTAAAATAAAAGAACACCATTCATCAATTGAAAACTTGATCGGTAAATTACAAAGGGAATTTCAACACACGAAAAAAAACTTAATAGTTTGTACTGAATACCCGTAAAAAGAAATAGTATGTAATGAATATCAAATCAGCTTCAATACTACTTGCAAGAATATTCAATGAAACAAATCTAAAGTTCTAGAATATGATATTTAGAAAGGATTGGAGAAAACATTAAAATTAGACATTTCTCATGTAATGGTGAATGTGAAATAATTTTTTTACTATATAATGATCCAATGAAGCATGGAGTGTCAATCTAACTTTAACAGAAAGAAAACCATCCCCAAAAAGGAAGGAAAAAAGATGACCTGTTTTTGTCTGAAAAATGGTAAATGTCCACTGATTTCAGAGGAGCGTCTCACCGGTTCCGGTCAAATTCATGTTGGCACAAAAAATGGTAGAAACAAAATACGTTATGGCTTTACCCCCACTAAATGTTACAAAAACATCGACCACTTGTTGAGATCACATTGGAGCCTTTTGGTACAGAAACAAAACCTACCGCTTAGATATCCGACTTGCATTGTCATAGCCTTATAAGACTATGAAACATACTAGTAGTAGTAGCAGCTGGTCCTTGCGTTTTGGGAAATAACTTGTTGAAAACAGGGTACCTCTGGAAACAGAGTATTTTCTCAATATTGTCACAGATGATTCAGTGAAATGCCATTTTTTTGCATGTTCTTGCCGTATGTTAATTGTTATGTTCCTTTTCTTTTTGAGAGAGAGAGGAACAGTTTTGTTCCTAAGAATTTAGCTATCTATTTATACAAAAAAAAAAAGAGCCCACAATCGTAAGTCAAGCCCAAGAAAGGCCCTTAGTTGCGTGGAGAAAGTGACAAAGCTGAAAGAATGGATCACAAAATGTTGCCTTGCGGACCAGTATGTTTTACTAATAAAATAAAAAAAGTATTGTGGGTGAACATGATCTTGCATTCATACTACTCAGAAAGACAAATTACACATACAAGACTTTGAGAGGCTCCTTCTGGTGGAAGGAATTAATCCAGCTATGTGACAAATTTAGTGGGTCATTTCGTATTCAAGGGACAGAGATTCCGGTCTATCATTTTTATCAACGAATGATACAGGATCACTTCCACCTACCATTTACCAGGACAAGCTTTTTAAGGATTTCAGGAATGGCAGTTGCTCATTCAAAGTGTACAAGTACTAGAGAGTGAAAAGGACAAATGAGCGACACTACGTATGGGGATCCAATCCATATTCATCAAAAGAGTATGTACAATTATGCTTACGAAAAAAAATTCAACCTCCTGGCCCGTTTCTCAAGACTCCTATTCATGGACAGGCTCAATACCAGAAACGTCCTAGAAGAAAATATCACAAACTTGTGCTTTGTTCAACAAAACATAAAAAGATTGTCGTGCATCTGGGTTCTTCACATTGGCAGTGTACAAGAAGATACTGACTATCAATAGGCTTTCACTGGGAACTAGGAATTCCCATCTTCCCAATGATGGCGGCTGCTCTCTATAGCTTCAACCTTAGCTTCTTCATAGAATGACTCAACAGTGCTGCATGGAACATGTGGAAACAAAGTACTGGCATTATCTTTGATAATTGCCTGGCAAGCATCAACTTTAGGAAAAGGGAATTCATGGTTGAACTTCAAGCCAGCCTGCTGTATTTTAGTGCTAATTGTTTTGTTTATGGACTCATGATGGCAAGATGAGTAATTTAGAATTAGGTGTTAGGGATATTTTTGGCAGTTTTTTTTGTGATCCCAGATTTAGATATTTCTAGAATCATAATGGCAAGGTGCGTAATTCTGGAAATAGCTAGGTAAGAATTATTTTCTAACGTTTCTTTTACTGTGGCAATGGTGAGCAATTTTGACTATGTTTAAATCTGAACGTTATTTCTTATCTTCAATTTCAAAGGCTGAAATTTTACTTCTTTTTGAAATGTTTACTGTTTACTTTTCACTTTAAAGAGTAGTCATAAAAAAGCCTCGTATTAGTGAATATATAATTTGAACTCCGTTCTGTTTCGGTTTTCTGCATACATGCAAACAAAGAAGATCTCTTTCACATGCAAGCTCGGTCACTTTGAGCCATCAAAAAGATTCACATTTCATTAAGATTGGGGGCCCACACATACATGTATGAGTTTCCCCGCTCTAGAAAAAGAGTAGACACCAAAACTTTTTGACCGAAATGAGCAATGGCTGGTCCATTCCAAGGCCCATTTCGCACTAACATGTACTTGCACCATAGTTACAATGGTGCTGCCGGTACCAGTAACTACATCTATATAGTAAGTTGGATCACTGGGGCATTTGATTAGAGCCGTCCCATCCATCTATACGGATTTAGGTGCAGTGATATGATGCAGTTTTTGCTTTTGTGCATGATTGTGTGGTGGTAAAAGCATTTCATTGAATCCTCTTACACCTCTCTCACGTAGGCCCCGCAGCTGCAGTTTAGCAGTGGTTGCTCCCTGTCAAGAGCATAAATATGTTAGCAACTGCCAGGAGAATCTGCAAATTGGTTCCATCGGCGTCTGAAGAATATTTTGCCATGTTGCAGTGAAGAAAACCTTAGAAGGAACACTATTTTTGGGCAGAGAGAGAGAGAGAGAGAGAGCCGTTTTTCAATGACAATGGTTGATTTTACATTTTTGGTAAAAGATGGAATCTATACTTTCTAGAGGAAATTAGTACGGTAAAAAAATAGAATATTAAATCTAGAAAATAAATCAGTAGTAAAAGATGAGTACTTTGAGCGCACTATCACTTTGGAACGGTCTGAAACGTACCACAGATACATGGTAACAAAAGTGTAAACAACAGAGACATGTGAGTCACTGAGAGGTGGTACAGTACCAGAGCTAGTAATTACTATCAGTAATCCTCAGTAAAGACCAACACCAATGTGCCTACAGAAAGGTTTCCGAGGATCCGCTCTATCTTTTCTATCTTAATACGAAATGATTTAGAAAAAAATCACCGTGTGAAAGATGAGGAGGGAGAAACTTACCCTGAGATTATTAGAGCAGAGCAGCAGCTTAAGTCCGGGAACGGGATGGTGTGCAGAGGCAGCGCATGAGGTCCACCTGTGTCTTGAGGCACGCCACGTAGTCCAGCGTCTCGCTGAGCAATGCCAAGCCGCGCAGCCCCTCCGCTCCGGGCACCAGCGTCCGCAGCACCTGCATCTTCGCCCTCACCATCCCCCTCGCCGCCACCGCGCCGCCGCTCTTCCGCCGGGCGCTCAGCACCCGCCGCGACCGCCTCACGATCCTCCGTCTCCGCGCCGCCGCCGCCGCGGCCGCCTCGTAGCCGGCGCCGCCCATGACGCGGCGCAGGAGCGCCTCGTTGCGCCGCTCCGCCGCGTGCCGGGCGACGAGCCCGCGCGCCCACGCCGCCGCCGGGGCCGCGCCCCGCGCCGAGGCCGCCAGCGCCATGGCCACGTCGGAGGACAGCCGCACGGCGTCGCGCCGCTCGCGGAGGCCCACTGACTTGCACGCCTGACCGGCGGCGCGCAGGCTCGCCAGGAGCCGCGCCATGAACGCCTTCTTGAACCTGCTCGGCGCGCGCATTGCTCTGGCAATGATGGCAGTGGCTCTGCTCGTGGAAGAAGAAGAAGAAGGAGGAGGTGGAAGACGAGATAGGGGATGGGTCTGTGGCACTGCTGTAGAAGTAGAAGCGAGAGGGAGGGGTTTATGTGAATATAAAGCAGGCGCGCCCAAGAAAGATGCATGTGGGCTTACTCAGATGCTATTCATTGCGCAGCGTGCAGGCCTCTTGTATCAACCGTCCATTTGGGTTTTGTAAAAGGTAGTGCCCTGTTCTTGACATCAGTATACTACTATACCCTCATGTGCACTCCAGCATTTTGTTACCATAATTCTTTTTATCGTCTGGCGAATTGTGTTATAAATGCGTGGAATACTATCATATAAGTGACTAAAAGTTCCCATCTGCCGCCACTGCATTTTACGTACGTGCTCTACGAACATTCTTTACTTGCCTAACAATATCTTCACAAGTCCATGTTTCAACAGTTCAGTTTTGCTATGCAGAGACGAAATATCTCAGAACGTGGAGGGTCCCATCACGCATGGACCGTCTTTTTTAACTGTCAAGGGCAGTTATACAACTTCCACATAAATTTTATTAGCAAAACAAACTTAAGCGAAAAGCCGATGGGGGGAAAAAGGAAAAGAACGGGAGAAAGAGTTCACCTTTTTGGGAGCATGTTACAAAGAGGGTTGGGAAGAGGGAAGGCGAGGCAGACCATGCACATGCCTGCACATGCTCAGCTAGCCCCACCTGGACCCTAATAACATCCAAATAGTCCTCGTAAATCAATGCCAAATATTGTTCCCGGATAAAAAGAAGATGTCTCCGTTTACAAAAAGACGACGACTCCTTAACCAGTCTTTAGGCGATACTTCTCTCTATTATAAAAATAGTCTCTGATGAAAAACAACGCCAACAACTTTATATAAGACCAATATGCAGTGGATTCATTCATACAGCCTTTGTATATGGTATTATGAACAGAAACACCATACAGTACGAGTTACTTTTTTTGCGATGAAAATGATACAAATTACATTCTTGCGCACATGAAAAAACCACTTACAAAAGCCACAATATTGAAAACATTATTTTTATTACCCAGATATAGCGCTGTGAATTGATCAAAAAAGAAAACATAACAGATGACATGGAAATCATATTTGGCTAAAATTGTAGAGGACACATGGGTATTACTTTTAGATAAAAAACTATGTCATTTGAAAAAGGTGAGTTTTCTAATTGTCTGCATTGTTCCCTCCATTGTTTAATCCCAACAAAGCACGAGTGCATCATATATATATATATATATTTTACTTGTTAAAGGATCTTACATTGGTAACTCTTTCTGAACTTCGAAAGCATTAAAGCTAATTGAAAAAAAGTTACAGATTTCTTTGGTTCCTACACAATCTCCACTTTTTTAAGTATCAGATTGCAAATATGTTAAATTGGTTACAAACATACGTAAACTTTCTATATATCAGGGAAATGAGAGTGAAAACATTTGTTGAAGTATTTATAATTCTGTGGTATGATTCTTGTAGTAGCAGCTTTGCATGTGTTGCCCCATTTGCAGGTGGTTCTTTTACTTTGTTGCATTGGCTGTAAGACTTCATGAACGCTAGGGCATTTGAGTGCAGCGGCAGTGAGGCAGTGGTAACATGGAAGCATGATAGGTTGTAGCTGCCGGGGCGTACATACCCGACGCTGCCTTTTGTTCGAGACCATCCTCTTTAGCTGTTCGCGCCAAAATAACGTGAGACGGAGGTCACTCACATGGCAGCCACATGGGTATTGCTAGAAACCCAGAAGTCAGATGTGGATTCCATCTTTACATGTTACTGTCAGCCTAGGAAAATACAAATGGAAATGTTTCCATTGACATTTTTTTAGAATAAAATATGTGTCCTACGTCAGAGAACTAACACTTTGTAAATGCTTTGGAGAAATGTTGCTAATCTAGTGCAACGAGCCAACAATTGTAAGTGTCCACCTGAACATCTATTTGTTGAAGTAAAAAAATAGGTTTAAGAATTATACAAATAGTGTTCCAGGCAAGCTTCAAGCACATCCCTACTTTTCATTCACATGGAAGTGACGTAGGCATGTAATAGGCTAACAGGGTGCTCACTTGGCCATTGGTATACGTGAGTACCGCTTAAGTAGCTAGTGGTGTACTATCCACGCATAAATGCAAGAAAAGTACGGAATCTTATTTGTAATTTCCTTAATAATAAAGGAATACTACTATTTCAATTCTCAGTGTTCCTTTCTAATTAGCTGAAAACCTTCTATGATACAACAGATTTCACTAGCATTTTCTTGACCATATTTTTGTTTTGTTTCGCACAAAAACTTGTATTCCCTTCATTCTTAAATTGATATCTCTGTTAAGTTTCTGATTTATGTTTGACCATTCGTCCATCAACAAATTTTAAAACTTATTATATATTTTGTTATTATCCCATCACACCAAAGGAAATTGAAATACAATTTATAATTTCGTATATTCAAATTAATTTTTGGAATTGGATGAATGGTCAAACCTAGCTAAAAAGTCAACAACAACGATTTAAAAATAGAGGGAGTAGATCATTTCCACCATTGGGAAAGCTAGTAGATGCAAAGCTAAAAGCAGAAAAGCTGGCCATATAAGAGTTTGCCTCAGCTTCTTTGCGTAAATTAGCTCCATTAACTGAGAAATTGAAAGACATCTAAATACCAGCTATATATCACTATTTGATTATTAATGAACCACTGAACTCTACAGCACATTAGTGCATGCGTTCTCAATCGCTTTGCTTTGTTAGCCTAGGAATACTGTAGAGTTCAACTTTGCAACAATAGAGTCTAGGTTGGGTAAGCTAAGTACTGTGTGGTCACTTCGTTGACCACTCTAATTATTAATATAATTAACCTTTTCTTAATATTCATAAATATTCTCTCTGCAAAATGTAATGACAAGATTGAGCCTATGCTTGACTGCGATCATCCAACTGGACCCACGTTACATATGCCTACTCGTCCTTTGATAAGTACCCGTAACCGATATCCTGTACAAGGATCCACACTTTCCTTAGAAAAGGAACAGGTTTCCTCCAAAATCATGTTAAACGAACAGTATGACTGTATGGGTTCCACGCTACATTAAATTTCTGGATATGTACAGAAAGACTTCTGCTAGGGAAACTAATCTTCCAATTTTGCATGAAGATAGGTGCCCCTAGGATTGATAGGCATATGCAAGCCCTGTCTTGTGTCACACTATACTAAACTGTTCGAACTAACATGGGGGCACATCGGTGCAATGTTTTCAGTATAAGTACGAGTCAGTAAGTCAATAGTTCTGTTGAAACAAGCGGGGCTATGATTTGAAAAACTAAGTCTCATGCATTGCACATATACACCATAACGGTTTGAGGATAATTTTTGTAAAAACAGCGCAACCTAATAACAAAGGATAACAAGAAGAAAGACGGATAGCAACATTTTCTGTTCTCCTCATGCTAGCATAGGACCCCCAACCATATTAGCATCAAACCAAGTGCGTGAAATACTGGCCAGTGGGCCTATAAAACACTGAGAGCAACACATTTGTCAATGGGGGCGGGCAAGTGGTATGTTGTATCCATACATGGTGAGGCTGTCCCCTGGAAGCCACATGCTGCTATTCAGGTGCTCTTGACAATGCAGACACATGGCCACACATGGATGGGCTCCTCCTGCCCAGGCAAAGCCATGCATCTCTCCTTTCGAGAATTATTTAGAGATCTAATGGGTAACCCCCATCACAGGGACCCATGCATGCCTTCTGGCCTCCCGTTCCTGCCCAAAATTTGTGTGCTAGTACTTGGAATGGTCGGTCAAATTTCTCTTTTTTTTTTGATTCAGTTTTGGTCTACTCTGAAGAATCTAGGTATACTCCTCCTAGCTTAGTTAGTTGTGCAAGCCATAAGTGTTCCAAAAGTGCAAGGTTGCCTTTTGGTTCAAAAGATAACTTGTTAATTTTATATGCATAAAAAAATATAAAAATAGGATCGTTTTATCTGTGTATAGGAGGAGAACATAAACTAGATAAAGGATGCAATGTCTTTTGACCACAAGGAACCGACTAATCAGCGACTAGCTAGTAACGCATGGAATATAGAGTATGCAATGGGGAGTGGTTCAAAGTTAAAATTGTCATTTTCACTTGATACATCGATGATACCTGTATCGGTTGAAACTGAAATCTTCTACATAAGCTCAGCTCAACCCGACTATCAGAAACCTTTAAAAAAAGACGAATGTTCTACCTTACCTGATTGAGATTTGAGGATCATCTGAACTGAACTATCTTTCCCTATATACCCTTGCTTTGGGTGCAGTTGAAAATTAAAGAGATTGGTCACACTAATCAGCCTTGCCCACTTGGAATAGTGGACAGCACCTACATCTGCATCCAAGCACGCTTGCTTTGCTCTGTAGGTCTGCACATGCATGTTTCTGAGTTCAAAAGGCAGTAGGCGATGGTCAAGTTGCTTTGTTTAGTTTCCCTAAGCTCTCATGCCTGCTGCTACCTCCCCTTGAAACATGGAGAGAGGTTTGTCGTCTCTGTCTGGTTGTCGCTCTTTTTTTTTTTTTTTGAAGAAACGTTATCGCTCTTCTTACCCTACTGCTTATGAAGAGTGGTTTGAATTGGACTTACGACTTGGTTAATGCCGATAGAAAACTGTAACGGCGGCCGTGTCATATATGATGAATCAGCACCTACGTAAAAGGTGACACTACACGCCCAACTTATTCCCTAATAACACATCACATTCTCACCCATACTATTGTACAACTAGGTATTCCAAAAAGGTTAATTATAAATACTCTAGAATAATAATTTAACATATATGACGTGGCTTGCTGTACCCAAACTAAGAGAGAATTGGGCAGATTCATTGAAATAGTTGTTGCATATTGTAAAACTTGCACCGAAGTGTCAGTTTTACCAGCTTCAGTTTTCATTACTGCATTTCGATATATTCTTGTGCATATTGATCCCAAACATACTGAAGGCAGCTTTTCGCAACATCGGAGAAACAAACTGTCTAATCAACACTGATGTGCTCCATTTGCCTACGCACTTTATGTCACTACACACTCGTAGCTGCTACAGTAGAGTTGGTTAGCCATTATGCTCTTGTTTCTTGCTGTGTCTGGGAACCTGTCTGCAGAAAGATATAACGGCTTTGCAGGGTGCATAGAAAGAGCCCATTCCACTCCTGTGCCAGCTGAATGCCAAGTGACTGGGGCTTGCTTTAGAGCAGGGCTAGTGGTTTCGCCGGCTCCTGGCGAAATGCGATAGCCACGTCATATTAGTCTTTAAGAAAGCCAGCGTATATACAGGACTGGCGAACAAGCTAGCTGTAGGACTAGCGAACAAGCTAGCTAGCAACGAATGGGGGAGCAGGAGGCGTCGTCTGAGTGGCATGTGTGGACAAAAGCAAGCACTTTACCTCGGTTATGCTGCTTGAAGCTAGCGAGTCGTGAGTCGCCCGTCATGTTCTCTCTCCAGCTTTCTCTGTCCTCCACCTCAGATTCAAATGACATGGCAAGTTATTTCGCCAGCTGATTGGACTTCACTATACTTGCTCTTATGTCAATCTCTCTCTCTCTCTCTCTCTCTCTCTCTCTCTCTCTCTCTCTCTCTCTCTCTCATACACACACACAGATGGTATCCGAGGAAAGGATGGTTCTATTTCTCAGTTTATTTTTGGCCTTTTGAGTGGTCGTATGAACGTATTCCACTCCATCCCGGGTATATCTAAGAACACAAAAGTGCCATCAGATGAGAATGTGCTGTATTATTATCTCCCGAAACAATGCAACAACGACAGACGACTAGCTCTTTCAACATTTATCCGACTGAAAACTCAGCACAAGCAACCCTGGTAAATCTGCAGGAGCTAGCTGCCCATGCCAACACCTGCATCGCCTTCCGGGTTCTGAAACCCAGACGCACAATCTGGCCTAGTTTTCAGTCGCATGGCCTGCAGATCGAAATGCTGGTGGTACCAGCCCTGCATGTGCATTCACCTCAGAAAGTGACCGGCCAGCATCATGCGGCATGCATGGTCCCGTAGTAGCATGGTCAGTACTACTGGCATCTAGACGCGCAGGCGATCGATCCACGGCCATCATTCCCTTGGACCCCGTGCCCGGCCGGACCAGAGCCGATGACGTCGCCGTTGCTTGCGTCTGCGGCCGTCGGCGTTGCAGTCGTCGATGGATCATCGACTCGTGTTGGGCGTGTGTGTGTGTGGAATCCACGGATATCATCATCACATCGGGGTACGTGTGGTCGCAACGGCGGCAATTAAGTTTCGTGGCTTGGGCATCATAGGTGATGGTGCAGCGTAGTGTTGACGCGCCTGGTGAGCAGGATCTGTGCGCTGGGACTTTGGTGCCGTCTTCGTGGAAAACTGTAGATTGGATAGTGGTGGTTGGCGTACTAGGAGACAAATGTTGTTGGCGAAATTAAGTGACTGATGGGGATGCACGCTTCCAACCAAAATTCGGAAAAATGTGAGAACTAGTCCATTCGCCTCCAGAATAAGTCAGACATCTATGCTTGCAAAAACTCATTTCATAAAAAAAACGTTATACGCAAAGCTGTCAATTCAGTCGACACTCCCTTAGTCCCGCCAATTTAGAGTCACTAGCCTATCAACCCGTGCACATGCACGGGCTAGAGTCTTTTATTATTGAAGTTCCAATGTAAATTGATTATTTTTATTTTTAGTAGATAGATTTAGTAAATGACATGGATGAAATCTCCAGACATATTACACACTTACAATAGTGTTTCTTATGTTTCTATAGTACATATGCTGCTTAACCCAATCAGTTTTTAGTTGAATCTACCGTGGATAATACTGAATCCTACTCTCTTTGCTTCCACAACTAAATCGTGCTTTATTTGTGAATTTTCTCTTGACTTCCCAATGAGAAGAATAGCATATGCATCGTTCTCTATGTAATTATTAGTAACTTCTATGTTACAAAAAGAGAAGAATAGCATATGCATCGTTCTCTATGTAATTATAATCAGATTTTCAGATTTCCAGTTGTAAGACTTCATTAATATACACAATGATATATTTAAGGTTACTCAACTAACTTTACCACAAATGTTACTCTTTTAATTATGCATGTAGCCACACATTTATTATTTTATTTTATACTACATAATATGTTTGACCTGCTAATATACTAAACTGTTTTATCTCAAAGTATCCTAAGTTACCATAAAGTAGAAATTAATGCAATTCTTGTCAAGTACAGCACTTCCTGATTCACATCAATTTTAAATATGTTTTGAAATGAACTGATATTCTTACACATAGATTGATTGTGTGGTGTGCACAATCAGAATTATTCATATTGTTCAGTTTAATTGACTTTGTAACCTATTCTTCACTAAAAATAATTTCCAACTTTATATGAATATTTGTTTTGTATTATCTGTACAAAACTATTATCCAAACATGATATTTTCACCCCATCCTATCAGCATAAAAAGTCTTACTTCTCGATAGTGGAGTCAATGTATCTCTTTGGAAAAACTAACTAAGATAAATTCCCTTGATTATTTAGTTTTACTTCAATCAATAATAATATTAAATAATTTTAATAAATCAACTTAAGTAATATATTGTAGTCCATATTTTTTTAATATTAAAGTAATGTATTAGTTGTGTATGATTTCTATGATAAACATGATTAGCCAGACATAAAACAAAAGAAGCATAATTGTAAGGAGATTTACTTGTTATTTCACGCTATAGTTCTAGGCAGATGGATCGTTGCAATGAGCAATACTGGCTTCCTAAATTTCAATTGTGGGGTTCTATCTGTTTACTGACACATTTAACTGATATATTTGGTTCACAATGTTCAATCTGATTACTGCCGAACGCTTCCCTGATTACTGTTTTCTTTAACATTAATCAGTTCAGATTAGGAAATATCGCTATGTTCATGTAGGGTTTTTCCATCAGGTTTCTACCCTCTGATTTTGAGCATCTATTACTAAAAAGCTCTACGCACCAATTGTTTTTCATAAGATGCAAGCTTCATATGCAAGAATAAAAAAAGTGAGGACAGGGAAAATTAAGTACCGAGCTAGGGAAATTAGGTACCAAGCTTTGTATGCTAGGTTGATGCATTTTAAAATCAAATGGTAAAAATCAACAGAAAATTGACAGAGAGAGAGAGAGAGAGAGGTTACCTTACTAAATCATAAGGAACTTAGATTAGTTCTGCCGGAGCTTCGATCTAATCAGCCTGGTAGAGAGCACGAATAGAAAAATTGAGAGAGAGAGAGAGAGATAGCAAGAGCTTACCTTAATAAATCATGGAGGAACTTAGATTAGTTCTGCTGGGGATTGGATCTAATCTTGGTAGAGAGAAGATGGAGAGAGAACTTCATGCATGCGCACCTGCGTGACCTGGTCCCAGGATTGTGACCGGATCTCCTAGATTGAGAAGAGAGAACTTCGTCAAGCATGGTTGCACCTGCATCGCCTGGTCTCAGGATTATATTATGACTCAATCTCCTAGTTTCAATTCAGCCTTGCTCTGCTCGTTTTGTGACCTACCTAAGGACTCCATGCCGATTTAGCTCATTGTAGACCGCTACATATCGTCCGCTGCCGTCGGCCAGGCTCTCCGCTAACACAGGGCGTTTGGAGTTGCTACTATTTTGTCCATTTGTACGTGGATACCTTGCCATAGTTTTTTTAGGGCGTATGGAAACAAATAAAAGTTAGAGGCCGGTTTGGAACAATGTTTTTACAATGGCAGAATTGTGTAATTTCAAACATTTTAGATCCAATGACTTAGATTTATTGAGTGTCTAATTTAATGGTCAGATGTTTTGCTTTTTTGTGAGAATTTCTAGGATTTTCCACCGATTAATGTGGAGGCCTCAAAAGGAGCCTCCAATTAGTAAATATAAGATAAGATGGTGTCTCTAGATCCCGAGCATATCCCTATATTCATCTACATCTATAGCATGGGTAGCATAGCTTATATGATCACTTGTCAAGAACAAATCTCAACACTTGGTACTCCAACCACCACCCCCTGAGTTCAAAAGAATAAAATAAAAACCACCATCCCCATCGTGTTCCATGTGGCTCCATTGGATGATGCAACATACCTATCCACCGGCTCCTGTAAATTGGAACATTAGACCATGCTGACATATTGAAAACTGCATTATAGCGGCAAAAGCCATTTTGTGGTAGCAGGTATTGGAAAGAAACCTGTACCTAAAAACGGTCTGGTATTTTTGGAGACGGGCTATAATGTATAATTGCCGCTAAAATTTACCCATCAGAACAGGCTAGTTAGTGGGCAAACTACCTGCCCGGTCTTATATAAGGATCGGTCAGAATTGCCAATCCTAACTCTCCCTCACCTTCTCTCACAGAGACCGGTGGTAGTGGCAGCCAGGACGCGCTGCAGGCGGTCGCCAGGTCACGTAGCCGTCCCTTCGCATGACGGCGCAAGACAACCATGCACTACAAGAGAAATGACTATCAACAACGGGAAATGTGGTCGTTAAAAGTACATATGTGATCGTTAAAGGTTAGTAACGACCACAAAAATGTGGTCGTCCATGGTCGTTAAAAGTTCCGTCGTTAATTGTAATAACGACCACATGCAAATTTCGGTCGTTAAGTCTCTAACGACGGGATTGTCGATGGTCGTTAATTGTAGAGTATTAGCGACCACAATTTTGGTATTAACGACCATATTGTTCATCGTTAAAAGTGCTATACAGGCTCAATTGACGTATTAACAACCACATGTTTAGCTTTTAACGACCATATTTGTACCTTTAAGGTCGGTGTTTGGATTGTTAACGACCACTTTGTTGTACTAACCACCATATATGAAGAATTAACAACCATATTTTGTAGTACAACATTATTAACCATATTGGGATCTTGCACAAGCCCTCATCTGCAGTTTGTACAAAGCACTTGGAGCAACTAATATATTAACTATGCAATCTGATCTAATTACAGCAGAAACATTGGATCATACATTTCCTATTGCATGCAAAATTGAAAGAGCATCACTCCAAATTACTACTTCCAATATATTTCTCAAATTACTACTTGATTGTTGCCTCAGTTCTTTCCACTTTTTTTCCATACACATCACAACCTGATTTCTTCTCCAGTCTCCTCGCTTCCCCGAGCATTGGTTGTTTCTCATCCTAAGCTTTTCCATCACTTTAGCCTCACTAATATATGCACCCCATATCCCTTGCTTTTACTCCTCTGACATATTCAATGACATTATAACATCATTTTGAAAGGAACCGCCCCATCCTTGCATAAGCTCTGCATTAGAAGGGTGATCTGATGGCATTCGTGACTCTAGCCAAGTCTGCAATATAAGGAATTCTTAATTAGCAGGATTATACTATGATGTAATTAATACTGAATAAAAAAAACCAGTGTTCTTTATCCTGCTGTTTTTATTATATTCTCAATCTGCATGCAAACAAAAACGATGCACACCTTACACCAAAGAACTGAAGCTCAATTATCTCTGTTAACAAGTTACAGTATTCTGCAATGTCACCATCCATACTTCCACCTGAACTAACAACTTGACTGTTCTATGAACGCCTATTTAAATCATGATCGTCTTGATATCTAATTCCATTCATGTTGTAGCCTGAAAAATATCTTGTGTCTTTGAAAGGGCACTGAAACAACATATGAAGGTCTTTCATTTGTTCACTTTTATCATGTTCATACAAATTAGGTGTCTGCAGGTTGAAAATGTATCATTTAAAGATCAAGAAACATAACTGCAACATATGATAGTATTCCTTTGTACCTTCTACTTGACATTGGTGTACTCAGTGCGAATCAGGAGCAATGTCAGAATGGGAAAGGAAAAGAAAACGTGTACTAAATGTCTCAACTTGTTTGCCCATCCAAATAAGTATCATTTTTGAGTCAGACATTCCAAACATTTAGCATTCAAATGATCATCAACTAGATCCATCCCTGTAGTGCTATAATTAAATACATTAAACATTACCTAAGAAAAAACTTCTCAAATGGGTTTGTTACTGAAACAGATTTAGGGTGTGTTCGTTTCCTGGGGTCTAAATTTTATAGTTGTCACATAAAAAAGAATCTAACTATTTATGACTACTAAATAAAGTTTAATTATAAAATAAATTATAGGCCCCTAGACTAATTTACGAGAAGAATCTAATAAGGTTAATTAAGTCGTGATTAGAAGATGGTTACTGTAGCATCACTTTAGCAAAAATAGATTAATTAAGCTCATTAGATTTATCTAAAAAATTAGCACCAATCTGTCAAAAGGATTTTGCCATTAAATTGATCGAAATATTTATAAATAGTAAGATTCTCTTTGATGTGATAGTGCTAAATTTTAGAGAACAGGAAACGAACATGGCCTTATTAACCATTCACCAGAGAAAAATTGCATCTACAAAACATAGATTTCGACCACGGAATGGCAAATCTGGTTGCTATACAACAGAGGCATTTGATTATAAGAAATCATAACTGCAAGCCATGAAAAAATTCCAATAGATCGGACCATGAATTTACTTTAAATAAAACTATACGCATGGATTAAAATTACGAGAGAATAGTACACACCTTCACCAAAACCAGTTGACCAGATGCACTTCGTGCTTGATGAAGCAATTGTGGCACGGGCAGTGGGGAAGTTAGTCTGAGAAAAGGTACCAGGGAACGGGGGCACCGTGATAGCGTGCCGGGCGACGGACGTAGAGCGCGTGGCACGGGAGGAGGCGCTTGGCAGGGACGGACGCAAAGACCAGCGGCGCCGCCGTGCCGTCAGCCCTCACTAATTTTCCGATCTGGAGATCAGAATTCTCAAGGGAAGAAAAGAAGTGGAGGACGTGGTGGTCTGTTCAGTTATTTTATTCCTTTATGCTGTTTCACGTGGATATTTATTTCACGGCAATCTGGTCGCCAGTATGTTGATAGTTTATTAAGTTAGCGACCAGAAAAATCAGTTCGTTAGCGACGGTAACTTTTGTGGTCGTCGCTTGGGGTGGGTTGTGCTAGCATGGTGGTTCCCAAACAGCTAACGACAACATATTAGGGGTGGTCGTAATTTTTTGGTCGTCAATAGTCAGTTCTCTTGTAGTGATGATAGATCTAGCTAGGGCATGTG
>JAUNZO010003346.1:0-184188 GCA_031894775.1 Chloris gayana | reverse complement strand
GTACTATGATTAACTACTTACCAGTCTATGATGCTCACGATGTCGAAACCCCTTTTTGTCCATGTAGAGGCTGTTGAGCACTAGACGATACCCATTTCTCGGCATGAGAACAAAACAATCCGAGTGATTATTACAAGAGTGATCATATGAGTTAGTATTCCATTAAGCCTTTCAATAGAAGAGAAGATGAAGAGACTTGTAGAAACTTACTTGAAGTTGTAAGGCGTTAGAATGGAACATTTTTCCTGCCACTTGATGACGTAATTATAGATGTAGAAAAATTGTGACATCAGATCTTTCTCTAGTTGTCATCTCCTCCTTGAGCTGAGCTACCTCGTCGAGTTTCATATCCTTATACTTCGGGTCCTTCTCATTTATCTACGGGTTGATCGCGGATTGATTTATCACGTTCGGTTGAGATACTTGACCCTCCAATTGTAACAACCCTAAATAATCAAATGCATTTCATGGCATTCATGAGCATGTCATCACATTTTATTTGTGAAATCATTAAGCATTTGGTGTTAACTATAAGCACATAAAATAGTAAATTAACTAAAGAATAAAGGAAATGTTAAAAAGAAATGAAATGAGAAGAAAATTCAAGTTTAACATTTTCTATGGTTCAAATATCACAAATAAAGATTTATGAAAAATTACTGAAAGCATTTTATCATGTCAAAATAATTGCAGAAAATAAACAAAGTCTCTTTATTGAATTTTAGCTATGAATTTTTTACCCGAAAATGGTTTGGATTTTCTACGGGGACTTAATAGGAAATATGCCTAAAATCTTTTCAACTACACCCCTGAATTTTTGCGGAATTTTTAGAGCACCGGAAGCATGCTTTTTAATTAATCAAAAACCGAGGGGTTTTTTTGTAAAACGACCACAACTCCACTCGTCTTCCTCTTCTCTCTCTCACCGCACGCTCGCGCCGCCGCGGCGCACCGCCTCTCCGGTGGGTGCCACGACCCGGGCCACGCAGCTGCTTCGCGGCCACGCAGCTGCCGGCCGGGAACCGCCACGGCAGGGGGATAAAAGCCCCGCCGGCTCCCATTTTTCCTTCCTCTTCCCCTCTGTTCGCCCCGCCATTGCCGCACCTCAAACCTCACCGTCGCCGGACCGTTCCGGTCTTTCCCCGTCCGAACCACCAACGCCGGGAGCTCCGCCAAACCATCGTGAAGCTTCCCCAACCAGTCAAATTGCTTGAGCATCTTTACTCCGACGAGGCGAAGCCGTTTTCCGTCATTGGGCCACCACCGTCATTCCTCCGCCCCGCACGGAAATTGGAGCTCTCCGGTGACCCCTAGCCCTTCTTTCTTCCCGGAATTGATGCGCAACTATCTCTCGCTAGCCCTAGAGCAAGAGCTCATCCAACTTCCTTCACGGGTTCGTCGGGATTTCATCGTCTCCCGGAGTTTCTTCACCGCCGCCGCCATACTCACGGTAAGCTCCCCTTCCCGCTAGTGCGCATGCTCCGTAACCTTTTGCCGTCGTTGTGCGTGTGCCGTAGAAGCTCCCCGTGCCGGTTGTTGTAAGTTTCGAGCTCTCCGGCGAGCCTCGCACCGTGCCGAGGGCACCGCCATGTCTAGACCTCGCCGCCGGCGTGCCTAGAGGCGAGCTCATGCTAGTTGCTCACCACGGTTGGATTCGCCTTGTAGCGTAGAGCACGTCGGTGTCGTCGCGGCGAGCTTTGGCTCAACGGCGACCAGCTCCGGTGGCCGCGCCGCTGCGGGGCCGCCGCCACGGTGGTGCCACACCGCGGGCCACACGCGGTTGGGATCGCGTGTGGCCACGCGCAGATTAGGTGTGGCCACCCCGTGGTCCTTGGTGTGGCACCGATTTGAAATTTAAACCTTCAAAATTTGTAGAAAATTCAATAAAATTCAGAAAATACCAAACCAACTTTATTAGACTCAGAAGAATGAGATCTATCCATTTGTGAAATAAAATAAATATTTTGAATAAATTTATTTATAATTTGTAATTAATCACTTTCTTTGATTAAAGAAAACCTATTATTTTATGTAAATAAAATGTATAATTATGAAAAATAATTTTATTTAATAAAGGAGATACTTGCAGACGAAATTAATAATGAAATTTATTTTCCAAAATTAAACTTAAATTGTATTATTTTTATATGATCACAATGTATTAGCCTTTAATCACTTAAAGAAATTATTTAATTATTGTCTAATAAATCAGAATAATTCCTTAGTTATTAAACTTAAGTAATTATGACCCTAATTAAGTAATTAAGGAAAACAAAACTAATTAGTAATAATCGGGATTAAGCATTTATTAATCAGCATAATTAAATGTTAATTACTCGTTTAATAAACATACTTATCTTTAATCTATTAATCAACTAAAGTGATTAAGCATGAAGCATTACTTATTATCTATGGAACTTCACTAATGAACCCTTGCATACTTTCATCATGGGCATTCATGCATACATGATTGTGATTCGCGATGCATTGTCGGTCGACTAGGTTCGAAGTAATCGAGGTTCCACCCGAGGGCGAGTCACGAGCCGGGATCTCGAAGTCGACCCAACCGTCGAGGAGACTAACTTCGAACAAATTCAAGGCAAGCCCGGTGCATCCCACCTATGTTTTTAAATATTTTATTTTATCACCTAGTACAGCTTATACTTGTGCATTAGGTGTTAGGGTTTGGTTGAAACCCTAGATGCATTATGGTAGGTTTCCGTGTGTTTATTCTATACTCGGTACAGGTAGCTCAATAGAGGCTAAGCTTAATTCATAAGTGACAAAGTTAGATGTTTAGAGCACTTAAAGCATGGAGGCTTTAAGAGTTTTGTGTTAACACTAAAGATGATGAGAGTGTTAATGAAGTTGAGACCGGACGGGCCTCGTAGGAGAAAGGGCAAGACGGAGATGAGGTCTTGCAAGGTGGTAGCCCCGTCCGTGTCGGTCAAGGACCGTACCGTTGTCGGCTTAGTTGAACAAGTTTGAACGTACCGTGCTACATGCCGGTATCGTGGGCCCAAGCAAGCTGATGTACCCTATCGCCCCGGAGATGTAGCGTAGCCAACTCTCTTTTATCGGCGGTTAGTGAGAGGATAGTCTCACGGGAGGGAGATGGGTCGACCACGAGGGAAGTCGTGGCGTCGCCATACTTCCGGGGAGTTGGAAATGGCTAGTCTGTCGTCGGTGCTAGCGGGAAAGGTTGTCGTATACGATCGGGGTGATGCGTATACGTCGTGTAGTCGGGTTTTGCCGACTTGGTATAAAATCGATTCGAATCGTTGTCCCTCGCAGTAATGAGTACCGCTTGTTTAGCTCGTCACATCGTAGTAACTTTTATGAATGATGAGGAAGATGAGAGATGGAAGGATAAAGATCTATTATATCTTGTTTGGAAACTTGATTGAATAGAGTTAGGTTGCAAACACCATGGCTAATGAACCTAACCCGAGCTAAAATATCGAAAGTAAGGACCCACCCTTTAATGCTGTTTTACGCAAAGGAGTAAACCCCACGACCAGAAAGCCTTTGCATACTAGGCGTCGGCCTTAGCGTGCCATGTTGACGGGTCAGTCTTGCTGAGTATTAGAATACTCAAGGTTTGTTCGTTACCTTACAGGGAATGAGTCGTGTTATCACGACTTGTACGGCAGTTTTCCCGAGGAGGAGCAGTGTCCCGAGGGAGGTTCCCTTCGAGTGGGAACGTATCCCCACCCCTTGAAGAGAGAGGACCGTGATGTACGATGGGCTCCGTGCATTACGTTGTTTCGTCTTAAGTCTCGTTGAGTTGTAATAGAACAAGCTTCCGCTGAATACTCGTAGGATGTTAAACTTCAATAATGTTATTTTTCCGCTGCACGAATGTTTGTATTTCAAAACTTGGTTGTATTATACCATGATGTATATATTCGGCTTGTATGAGATGATGTTTCTGTTGTAACTCGCTTCGTCGAGTATCCCTCTGTTCCGATTCCTGGGTGGTCCCGAAGGGATGTCACACCAATCCGATCTATTGGTTTTCTTTTTTCGAAATTCTGAATTCATCCTAAAAGAAGCATAAGTCAAAAATGAACGAGATTAATGTTTCAAATATGAGAATATGAATGAGATTGATATTTGAAATACGAAATAGATAAATGGAACCACACTTACAAGCACCATAAGGAGGTCGTTTGTCCACCTTGCCAAGCTAGAACATAGTGTGAAGATCATTGAAGTACGAGTCCGGACACTCGAGTCGGCTTCATTGTTGAACACATGCTTTGGAACTTTATACATGATGGCATTGACTCCAAGCTGATATGCCTTCATGTACCGATCGTGCAACTTACACATTGCAGGTGACGGGTTTGTGTACATATTCTTCGATAGAAGGGGCTTGCCAAATATGAATGTTTTGTAATTCGTGTCATCGTTGTCTTTAATAGGTCATCATCGTACGATATTAATTGTTGGGACTCGACACGATATGCATCCTAGGAGGCTGTGGATTGCATTCTTCCTCAATGATTCCAAGTATTTTTCAATATTCGCTTGAGCTTCTAGCGATACATTCCTGCGAACGGACATAATAGTATTTGGTATTTCTAGAGGAATCTTCCGAAGAGGCTCGATGATCTAAGGTTACTTGGACTGCAATCGCTAGAGACTCATCCTTGGAGAGGGCTATCCTTTCCGTAACATGATGAGGCGCCACATCCTTGGAGACGACTACCATTTCTTGATGCTCAACTCCCTCTAGCATGGTCTCTTCGGAATTAGGGAGGATAGGACTTAGGATAGCTCCCCCCTGTGTCAACCTCTTTTTGAGAGGCTGATGTAGCACTCGACAAAGGAGACAGTTGTCCAGGTGCATATTCGGCGTGTTGGCTCGCATGGGCTGATCTATGTCTAGAAACGGGGGAGGAGGAGGTGGGGGTGGGTTGGGGGTGGGAGCTCATGGCATCATGGACAAGATAATATCACCCCCTTTCCAAATAATGAAAGTCCCGATGGCGTCTCGTAGAGTCTCGATCCCTGCCTTAGGTATTGGGTATTCAAGCTCATCTTCCTCATGTCCTGGGATGACCTCTCGCACACGGGCATGCACATACCCCTTAGGAATTTCTCTCCGATGGATATCCTGTTGTGTATGCCCGGCCTATTGCAACCCTCCTCTTATTTCCCTTGTAACAAAACATGACATATAGCTCACACAAACTATCATTTGCAATGTCAATAAGTGTTGATGGCATGGAGTTGGAGGTAGGCATAACACTAGGCGCAGGCATAGGCATAGGCATAGGCATACCGAGCCCAAGTGAAAGGACAAGTGTGCCGTTTCATCATAGATGGTGGGAGCTGCAATAATATTGTTAGTACTTTGCTTGTTGAGAAGCTTGGTTTGCAGCCACGTCGCCATCCACATCCATACCATATGCAATGGTTGAATAATTCTGGGACAGTTAAGGTTTCAGCCATGATTCGTTTGTCATTTTCCATTGGTGATTATCATGGAGAGGTTGATTGTGATATTGTCCCCATGCAAGCATGCCATTTGCTGCTTGGTCGGCCCTGGCAATTTGATGTGGATTCGGTGCATTTTGGACGGTCTAACAAACACACTTTCATTCACAATGACAAGAAGGTGGTTCTTGTTCCATTATCTCCAGAGGAGATACATACTTCAGATATGGCTCGGAAGAAAAGAGAGGAATCTAACAAAAGAAAATTAAGTGAGATCCCCAACCCAAGTAAGGGAGAGAGTTCTAACCCATCCAGCCACATAAAGCCTCATGCCAATCCTAAACAGCCACACCACACTAAGTGTCTCTTTGTGAGCAAGAGTGATTTGAGAGAAGTGCGAAACACCACAGCCCCATTCTTTGTGCTCTTGCACAAGGAGGTCCTACTTTCAACTAACGATTTACCTTCCTCGCTGCCTAGTGTTGTTCTTGATCTCTTACAGGACTTCGAAGATGTTTTTCCTAATGAGATACCAGCTGGACTTCCTCCACTCCGTGGAATTGAGCATCAAATTGATTTGGTACTAGGTGCTTCTCTTCCAAATCGTCCTGCCTACCGCACCAATCCCGAAGAGACAAAGGAAATTCAGCAACAGGTAAAAGAGCTTTTGGACAAAGGGTATGTTCGTGAATCCTTATCACCATGTGTCTGTTCCCGTTCTTTTAGTCCCAAAGAAAGATGGCTCTTGGCGCATGTGTGTTGATTGTCGTGCTATCAATGCTATAACTGTTCGATATCGCCATCCCATTCCACGACTTGATGACATGTTAGATGAATTGAGTGGTTCCATCATTTTCACCAAGATTGATTTGCGTAGTGGCTATCATCAAATCCGCATGAAGCTTGGTGATGAATGGAAAACGGCGTTTAAAACTAAATTTGGTCTCTATGAATGGCTTGTGATGCCATTTGGCTTGACAAATGCTCCTTCAACTTTTATGCGCTTAATGAATCATGTTTTACGCGCTTTCATTGGCAAGTTTGTAGTTGTTTATTTTGATGATATTCTGATCTATAGCAAATCATTTGATGAACATCTTGATCATATTCGTCAAGTACTTGCTGTTTTGAGGGAAGAGAAATTGTATGGCAACATTGCTAAGTGCACCTTTTGCACGGACAATGTTGTTTTCCTTGGCTTTGTTGTTTCCGCAAATGGTATTCAGGTTGATGCAGATAAGGTTAAAGCAATAAAGGATTGGCCCACACCGGTAAATGTGAGCCAAGTTCGAAGCTTTCATGGTCTTGCAAGTTTCTATAGGCGTTTTGTCAAAGATTTCAGCACCCTCGCTGCACCCCTTAACAATCTCACAAAGAAGGATGTTCCATTCAAGTGGGGATATGACGAAGAACAAGCATTTCACACGCTGAAAACAAAGCTTTGTGAAGCACCGCTGCTACAACTTCCGGATTTTGGTAAGACATTTGAGATCGAATGTGATGCAAGTGGTATTGGCATAGGAGGTGTACTGCTGCAAGAAGGTAAACCTGTTGCCTACTTTTCTGAAAAGCTACATGGTCCACATCTGAATTACTTGGTTTATGACAAAGAGCTTTATGCCTTAGTTCGTGTTTTGGAAGTTTGGCAACATTACTTGTTACCTAAAGAATTTGTAATCCATTCTGATCATGAAGCTTTGAAATATCTTAAAAGTCAAGGCAAGCTGAACCGTCGACATGCTAAATGGATTGAGTTCATTGAAACGTTTCCCTATGTTGTCAAACATAAGCGTGGTAAAGATAACGTTGTTGCCGATGCCTTGTCTAGAAGATGTGCGTTGATTACACAACTAGATACAAAAGTGCTTGGTTTGGAATCCATTAAAACACTTTATGCTGCTGATGCTGATTTTAAAGAACCTTTCACTCGTTGCATTGATGGAAAAGGTTGGGATAAATATTATGTGCATGATGGCTTCTTGTTTCGGACTAACAAAATATGCATTCCAGCTTGTTCGATTCGTCAAGTTCTTTTGCAGGAAGCACATGTAGGTGGACTAGCTGGTCATTTTGGTGTCAAAAAGACATTGGACATGCTCTCCGATCATTTCTTTTGGCCACATATGCGACGTGATGTCCAGCGGCACGTTGGGTGCTGCATCGTTTGCTTGAAAGCTAAGTCCCGCCTCAATCCCCATGGTTTATATACTCCATTACCTATTCCACATGTACCTTGGGAAGATATATCTATGGACTTTGTTCTAGGGTTACCTCGGTCTCGGAGGGGGAGGGATTCTATTTTTGTTGTTGTAGATCGTTTTTCTAAAATGGCACATTTTATCCCATGTCATAAGAGCGATGATGCTTCACACGTTGCTGATTTGTTTTTCAGGGAGATCGTTCGTTTACATGGAGTTCCAAAGACTATTGTTTCAGACCGGGATGCAAAATTTCTCACTACTTTTGGAAGACATTGTGGGCTAAGCTTGGCACAAAGTTGTTATTTTCAACCACTTGTCATCCACAAACGGATGGGCAAACTGAAGTTGTCAACCGTACCTTGTCAACCATGTTGCGTGCTGTGTTGAAAAAGAATTTGAAGCTCTGGGAAGACTGCCTTCCACATGTTGAATTTGCTTATAACAGGGCAGTCCATTCTACAACAAACTCTTGTCCATTTGAAATTGTTTATGGGTTTAAACCGCATACTCCCATGGATCTTTTGCCTTTACCATTACAGGAACAAGTTAACTTGGATGCCACGAAAAGATCGGATTTTATCAAGCGGTTACATGCGGAGACGAGAAAGAATATTGAGAAGAAATCAGCACAATATGCAAACCAAGCAAACAAAGGTAAGAAGAAGGTTACATTTCAGCCAGGAGATCTTGTATGGTTGCATCTACGAAAGGATCGCTTTCCCCAACAGCGCAAGAGTAAGTTATCTCCTAGGGGTGATGGTCCGTTCAAGGTTTTACACAAGATAAATGATAATGCTTACAAAATTGAGCTGCCACCTGAATATTCCAATGTGAGTACAACATTCAATGTCAAAGACTTGCTTCCATTTGTTGGTGAGCCTCGAGTCGAGGACGACTCCTTCTCAAGAGGGGGAGGCTAATGAGGACATTCCTAGCATTCACTCATCTCCAAATGAAACTACACTTGATATAGCTGGTCCAATTACAAGGAGTAGAGCTAAACAATTGGAGAAGGAAATTCATTCCGAGGTGAACGCTAACCTTATGCTTAATAATCAGATTACATTGAATGAACCTATGCTTTTGAGTACTTGTTTCAATGTTCTTAGGAATGGTGGAGTGCATGAACAAGCATGGGATGATGATGGATTCTGCCCACCAAATATATGCAAGGAACCCGGACGTGCATGAGAGAGGAAAGGTCATTCAGCTACCATGAATATCAGCCGTTGAAGTGCAAGCAAATAATTCGGGAATTAGGAATGCATGCAACCAGCAATTGGGTTGCTGTCCACACACGCTCCAGCATGCATGCAGAGAATACCAACCAGCCAGGTGTTCCACTAGGCTTGGTTATTAATAAAAGTAGTGCTGCAACTTCCCACTACATGTTCTCAATTATTTTCCACTAAACTGAAACTCCACTAGTGCTATATATCCCTGTAATGGATTACGTGAACAGTAACTCGTGATTGCAATTTCAGAAATACCAACTCTTGGAATTCTTGTTCCAGCGTGAGTCTTGAGAGGCTTGCAAACTTGTTCTTTCGATTCCTGAGGGAGTTGTAGAACGCCGAACTGCGGTTCACCCAGTTTGTGCCTTCACGTCTATACGGCGTGATTGCGTGGGCTGTTCGTCGGTACGTGGAAGGGTGATTGTCTCGGTAGTTCGTCGCGTGGACAGCCTCGCGGTGCATTGCCTCTTCACCAGGTCACGCAGCGACAATTTATCAAGTTCGCAGATCCTACGAGAAGATCGGGCCACAACAACTTGCCACACGTGCTGCATAGACGTGAGCATATCACCAAGGGTACCCAACCCAGCAAGCATAGCTTCCATTTCCTTCCAAGTGCTAGGGTCTATAGGATTGAACGGACTTGGAATACTAGGAAGGTTGGGATACTTTTCAGCAATGAACATCATATATTGTCGCCTCCACCCTACCCATGCCTTGCTTGTACAAGGTATGCTTCTTGTACAATGAGGGAGCAGAAAAAGAAGACGAGAAACCTTCTTTCCATGTGGCTAATGAGGACACTCCTTGCACCTGCCCACCGCTCTTTGCTGCCAATAGCATGTGTGAGCTGATCTTGTGATACTCGGATCTTGTATCTGCTCCTTGACACGACCTTTCCTTGCACGCTCCTCGATACCCTCCAATGGATCAGGCTTCCCTTCTAATTTGTTCTTTGCTTCCATCTCTGTCCAAATGAGAATCTTTTTCTTGTAACCGCCTGGACCCAAGCATGGCTTGTACTTGTTCTTCTTGTTGTGCTCAAGCATATTGTCACTGATCTCCTTGGCAGCCTCGCTCGTCTTCTACTAAACAAAACTATTCCGAGTCGTGTGTACTATTTTCCCATACGTATGAAAAGGTGTAAGGTTCCTTTTGACATAGTCGCAGTTTAGCATGGACTTGTAATATTGCCGGATGTGATTACAAGTGCTCATCGTTGCCTTCTTCGCCCTCTCGAGGTCTACTGGTGGGAACAAGATGTTCGCCTTTACCGCAGACCACATTTCTTCTTTCCGCTCGTGTGGCACGTAACGCCACTCGGGCCAAATGATTCTGCATAGATCCCTAACCACTCTGCCGCAACGGTTCTGCCATTTTGCATGGACACCTGGTGGGTTCTATTGGCGCCCCTGTCTTTGGGGTCGACAGCAATGACTTCATATATAACCTTTGCTTTATTCATAGAGCGTTCACCACGCTTGCGTTTCCTCAAGGTCGCTTGGGCAATCATGTTTGTAGGCGGCTCACCGACGTCGACATTGAATGCTGCCTCATCTTGTGAAGCTATTTGACGACGGGAACTTCGTCTAGGACCATATGATATAAGGAATAGAATTAGGCCACCCACATTGACTGTCACCTCATCTTGTGAAGCTATTTGACGACGGTAACTTCATCTAGGACCCTACGATATAAGGAATAGAATTAGTATGAAGATATTTGACGAGAGAAATGAGGAATGACATCTTTGATGTGATACCTCTTATTTAGGCATCTAGTTAGGGTTTGGGGTCTCCCCCGAGGTTGACGAGGTGGCAAAGGATGCAGATCCTCCGGTTACTCATATCCTCCATCTGTTGATGAATTGTCGAAGGTGATTTTTGAGGATTACCTTGTGACGGTGTGTACTTGATGAGGAGAGCTAGGGAAGGATCGGGGTTCCGAGCACCCGACACATTCTCTCCTTCTAATGACGTCTTGGTCGCCATAATAGGTTAGGATACCTTATTAGAGACAAAGACTTTGTGTTAGTTCACTTAGTTGAAGATAGAGTTATTAGTATATATCTAGCTCTAATATCTTCTTACTTATAACTAGAAACATCATGATCCAATTATAAGGATCATGTTGGTTGTAGACTTAGTTGAAGATAGATTTATTGCTCTCAGTGCGGGTTGTCGAATCAACGAGTCATCCAACGTTGTCATTAAGATCATTGACTCGTATGTTAACATGTTTCCAACATCCGAGGATGTGGTCCATGCTACCACACTCATCTCACTTAGCCCGCTTTCATGATCGAACATGGCTAGACCAAGGAGACATGAGAAAATAGAGGGACGAGGGGGAAATAGAGGAAAAGGGGGAAGTATAGATAAAAGGAGAAAAAAAGGAAAGAGAGGAGAAAAGAGAGGAAAAGAGGAGGAAATAAAGGAAAAAGGGGGAATAGAGAGAAAAGAGAGGAATAGAGGAGGAAATAGAGAAAAGGGGAGAGTAGAAAAAAAAAAAAAGAAAAGAGGCAGAGAGGAGGAAATAGAGGAAAGGGGGAGCGAGAGAGAAAAGGAGAAAAAAGACTAAGAGAGCAGAAAGTAATCTTTATTTTAAAAAGTGGTCTAGCCATGAAAGAGGAAGAGAGAGGTGATATAGCAACTAGCAGACTATTGCAATGCATAATCTGCCACTGCTACTAGCAGACTGGTGCAATGCATAATCTGCATGTAAAGGAAAAAGGGGAAAGAGGAGAAAGAGGAGGAATAGGAGAAAGAGAAAAAAATAGGGGAAATTTCAGTAGTTACCATGCCACTGTATGCTACATCCATATGCAGGCAGCTACCATTTTTTGAATAATTTTTACTCTGTGAATTAAGAGACATAGTACCTTCAAGCTAACAGAAAGAGAATTACATGGCTACCATGCATGTAAAGGCAATTGCTATGAGATCAAGGTAACAACGGAGCAATAAAAATGGAGAAATAAAAGCATCACATGACTCTTAGACAAGTTCGGTAGTTATCATCTCTGCACTCAAAATAGAAAGGAGTAAAGAACATGGAGAAAATAAAGCACCGAGTAACTGTTAGCCAAAAGCGAGATAGCTGACTAAAAAATTCAGTTCTATATTTCAGCAGTATCTAAAAATACAGTGGTAGTTCTATAATTCAATTCTAGAGAAAATTTCAACTATGCACTAATACATATATGATCTGAAAGTTTAGATAAATTACTATAACTTTCAGCCTATCTGTAAAGTCCAACGAATAAAGAAAAAAACATCTATCATATCAGACTGAACATGATCAAATCACACAGCTATTGAACACGATCACCTAACATGAGCAGGAAATAGTCAGCTCACACACCTCACACAGTTAAGATCAAGCTAACGGCAAATTCACATATGATCTGCAACCAATTATATGTGACTGAATCACATATGACTGCCACCAATGGCAACCATGAATCATTGATCCACATTATAACTAGTATGCATCTCCAAATTCACATAGGACTGCAATCATGCATCTCCAAATTCACAGTATAACTACTGAAACAATCCCTAAACCTAAGCGTAGTGATTGAATCAGCAGCCAATGCACGAAACCTAAACCCCACTAAGCAACAGAGCAGGAAATTCAAATTCAAGAGTGGGAAATATCAATTTAACAACGAAATATCAGTTTAACGAGTATGATTGCAGGGGAAAAGGTAAAATTGGCACTTATTCTACATATCAATGAGCCCAATGCTACAATGAAATGCAAAACAGAGTCAACCTGCACTTGACAATTGTGATCGCATGACATCTTCGCCACACCTCCCAATTTTGACGAGTGTTGTGAGGACTTCTACAAAAGCCTCTTACACTAATTATCTCTTTTGCAATCTGCAGGTACCATTGGGCATGTGGCCCATGGAAAGTCTACTGTCGTGAAAGAAATTTTAGGTGTGCAGGTAACTACATCTGTACTAATCTCGCATTGACGAAACTATATCAATGGCGACACAAGAGTAGACTTCCCATGGTCGGGGAAGGGAGAAGGCGATATAACGGTATCTAGCCACGAGGGAGAGGGGGAAGGAGTGCACCGGGGAGGGCCGGTGAGGAGGGAGGCCTCGCCGTCGGGGGGGGGGGGAGGGGTGCACCGGGGAGGGTTGAGGAGGAGGGAGGCCTCACCATCGAAGAGGGTGGTGACCGGAGTCAACGAGGACACTTGCGGAGGGCGCGCGCGAGGCTAGGCGGTGAGCGGAGTCGACGACGACGGTCGTGGAGGCTGGACAACGACCGGAGTCGATGACGTAGGCTGTGGAGGACATGCTTGGGCTCCGACCGGAGTCGACGAGGACGAGGGCACGCGATGGCCGGGCAGCGACAAGAGTCGACGATGACGGTCGCGGAGACTAGGTAGAGACCGGGTGGCAAACGGAGTCGACAAGGACGAGGGCGTGGAGGGCATGCGAGGACCGGGTGGCAAGCAGAGTCGACGGCAACGATCGTGGAGGGCAGGCGAAGGCCGGACGGTGAGCGGAGTCAACGAGGACGAGGGAGCATGGCGAGCGGAGGATTTGGGGAACCTAATGACGTCGTTGTCTATGATACCACCCGCCGGTACAAATGTCTATGGGTCCCGCATGTAAGTGACACCTATGTTCTAATACGGTGGACAAAGCTAGCAACTGTCGCTAAAAAGATCATGGGCCCACCTGTCATTGACGGCGGATAACAACACAAGTCGCCACTAAAAAGACCATGGGCCCACCTGTTAAATTGAAATATTTTTAAAATAAATTAAATGTGTTAAATTGATATAGTTCGCAAAAAATAGTTATAAATTGAAAAATTCCAAATCTAATTATGTTATTTGTCCATAATAATTAATGTTAATAAACTCCAATACTTTACCGAAATTAAATTATTAAGGGGATAGAAAATGAGGTACCCGTAATATGAGGTCGGGTTGCCCACTTCATCATAGGCCTCGTGTTCAAACACCGTTGTTTTGACACTTGCTTTTCTTGTCCTTTTCTTCGATGTAAAAGGTAAAACCATTGATGTCGTATACCTAAAATGTAACCACACTCTTTGAAGGTCCGATAGCTAACGTTCTTAACATTTTGTCATCTATAGAGTCCCAATGTAGAAGCTCTTGGTTCTCGAACCATGATTTGAAGGGTTTTTTTTTTGTGCTCATTTATGATCCAATCATCTGTCTTGTCCTTATGGTTCCGGTGAAGCTCATTCATATGTTTCTCGAAGTATGGGCCCACAATTTGTCTTTGTTGCAATACGCTGAAATGTGTTGCCTCCACTCTTTTGTAGTCACGATTGATGAATGACTTCGTCCTCATGTACCTTTTCTAGATAGTCTCGCCCTCATGATAAGACACGGGAAGACCAATGACTCCTCCATCTTTAATGTAATCAGCACAACACTCAATAATCTCCTTAGTGGTGTAGTGTCACACCCGATCTTAAGGCCAAGACCGAATGCATAGCTATATGTGTGCCAGGATCAATTTATCACACATATAGAGACAATAGTGAAATAACAAGTATAACCAATGCCATAGTATAACTTATTACATCGTCTCAATCGTATCTTTATTACATAACCTGAATAAATGTCTCAAAAGACTAAACTAAACTCAGCGGAAGACTCCATACGCCACGGGCAATCAACCAGGGAAACGCACGCCTAGTAGTAGTCTTCATCAATGTACTTCCTCTCGGCTTACGAGCAGCGATGAGTGTATAGAACAGGAAATAGCAAGAGTGAGTACATGTAGTACTCAGCAAGTCCGGGAAATAAATGACATGCAAGCTGTATAAAAGAAAAGCCGACACGGGGTTTGCAATAGAAGCACCTATACTAGTCAAGTTAATTAAACAACCTATTTACTAGGTGATAAAAGAACCAACGAGTTACCCCACCTGTTTACCACTATAAGCTACTCCACTTATAGTAAACCACACTACAGATTACCCCATCTGCAGCCAACTCCACTACAAGTTACCCCACCTGTAGCTACATAAGGGTTATTCCACCCAAACCATCCCTCTAGTTCTCGTGAGGACCCACACCGTTCGTGACCGTGAACACGATCGTTATAATAGTTTTTACACTCTGCAGAGGTTGCACGACTTTACCCATAGGTCGGTGATTCCATCACCTGTTCGGTGACTAAAACCTCCATTATGCCATCACACTTCCTAAGGTGTGAGGCCAAGAGATCACCGCAAGGTCTTTCTAAGGGCTTCCTAGCTTGCGAACACCCATGCTAAGGTTTCACCGCCGTAAAAGTGACGCATCACCCGGAGGCCCCCTCTTGCACCGTGGCTTCAAGTACTCGCCTTTCCTCGCCCGAATCCGAAGCTCCCCTTCCTTCATCCTTCCTCGACGCCCGCAGAACCGGAAAGCTACCTTAGTACTAAACCTTACCTACCCATTATCAGCCCCGTGCTTTGTGCGGAAGTCCCGGGTTGCCGCTCCAAGAACCGGTCCTTATGATCCCAAACAGGTACTACCGCAAACCGACAGTACTAGATCTAGTACCTGTGCATACCCGCACCATCATCCACATCCTCCTGTCGGGATCACCTAAGTTCCATGTTGCTAAAAAGCATCCCCAATTCATGATTATTATGTTCAAGTGAATGATTAATCAAGCTCAGCATTTAGTTCAGTTTGAACCCCATTAATAGCAACTAGCAGTGACGTACCCATCCTAGCATACTACACCATAACCAGGGCAATAAGGTAAATCATGGAACAGGGTATGACACAAATAGGATTCAAATTAAACTGCAATGCATGAAATGTAAATTCAGAAAGTAAGAATGTAGGCGTAATGTGCATCAAGGACACTTGCCTATTTCCCACTCGCTGCTGCTCATGTCTTCAAGTCTTGCTCCTGAGTTCTTCGAAATGTACGTTCTTCTATGTAACGTCACACCGATACAAAACATGCAAGAAACAAGCATACAAGCAACTAAGAAACAGTACACCAAACAATATCTAATGACTATGAAAACAATACTAAAAAATAGTACACGACGCTACGATCGCGTGAGCGCAAGAATCGACTTAATCGGAGTTACGAGCGAAAAGTTATGAACATTTAAAGACCTAGGGTTTAAAATGTAAAAACAACAAATTAAGGACCATTTTGTAAATATGTAACAGTTCAAGGGCTAAAGTGTAAAAATTACATTACTGCGCCCTAACAGGATTAAAATATAATTATAAATTAACCTAGGGTTGATTATGTAAAATTGGAGGGGTTCTTTATTCAATAGTTAAAACGGCGGGGGTGTTTTTTGTTAAAATGCCGATACTGGTTCGATTGATCTAATCTAAGCCGTCCGAGCCGGATCGGACAACCGAGATTCGTCCGACGGGGTGGCAGCAGCGGATCGACGCCGGCGAGCGGCGGCGCCATCGGGGCTCGCCGAAATTGGACGGAACAGGGGCTACGGTGCCCCGTTCTCGATGCGGGGATCACCTACGCGATGCGGGGACCCGGCGCACTCACCGGTGACGACGCGTGGCGGCGGGAGAAGGCGGAGGCGGCTCGCGACGATGAACGGCGGGCGGAGAAGCACGGCGGCGTCGCGGGAGCTCCTCGTGCCACGGCCCGCGTCGGACTTGGCGGGCGGGCTGCGGCAGATCGAGGCGAAGGGCGGCACGCGGTCCACGGGCGACGCAAGGGCTCCGGGCGTCGGCACGACGAAGCTCAAGCTCGCGGCGGCGATGGAGGCGGCGGTGGCGGGTTGGGGCTGCGGAAACTGCGGGTTTTGGGGTGCGGGACAAGAGCACAAGGTGCGGCGCTTAAATAGGGGGCAAGTCCGCGACACGCACATTGAGGTTGGCCGGATCGGACACGGGATCGGCTCCGATTCGCCTTGGGTTTGGGATGGGCTCGTGCGGGCTCGGGCGGGCTGCGGTCGGGCTTAGCCGGGTTGAGTCGGGCCGGGAGCGAGAGGGAGAAGAGAGAAGGGGGAGAGCTGGTCCGGGAGGGGAGAAATTCGGCCCATGGCCCGGGTTGGGGTTTCTTCTTTTTCTTTTCTTTTCTTATTTACTTTCCTTTATTTCTAATTTATTACTTAACGAAAATCTAATCGATTTTGTAAATAATTTTTCACACAAATAAAACCTTAATGCAAACTATCCAGCATGCATGCAACGCACATAAAATTTATTTTATAAATAATAAAATATTAACTTTTCGCTAGGGAATAATTACCTAAACTAGGATAATTTCTAGCTTCCTAATAAATTAAAAAGGGAATTTTATTTTATTGCAAAATTTTTAAAAAATAGGGTGTTACATGTAGCCCTCAACCATTGAACCCTCCGGATGAGAATGAGTTCATCCAAAGCGTTTCATAAGATACATGAACCTCTCAAAGGGAAACATATGATGCATGTAGACGGGGCCCAACGCAGCAATCTGGTCAACGATATGAATCATGAAGTGTTCAATGGTATCGATGGAGGGAAGCACATCTCAAGCATGCACATATTTTTCCTTCATGTGGGTCCGTAGGTCATCTAAATCCACTTCACCGATCATCTTCTTTGAGACTATGTTCTAGATGTAGGACAAGTGAGTTATAGTAAACTTCAACCTTTCGGGTTCCATAGCCTTGATGGAGACAACTAAGAACACCGAAATTATTGTGTGACGATCGTGAGTGTTGTAGCCACTTATCTTTAACTCTTCCTTGTTCATGAGGATTTTCACATTCGATGAGAAACCGGTGGGACCATTAATCCCATGTCAACACTTGTAGAATGCTATTTTCTCCTCGCGCATAAGGTTATAGATTGCGGGAGGGAACTAGTGTTGATGCTAGATTTTAGATCCGAGTCCACCGATCGGTGGCCATGAGCTGATATCAAGAGCATGTGTAGGGGATTTGAAAAGCGCACGATGACAAAAAGGAGGAAAGGTGGGGATCGTTGGTTACCGTAGGAAGACACGTGTAACAAGGGGGTAACATATGCGAGTCCTAGTTTATTTCCAAGTTGAAGAAGTCATGTAACATAGGAAAAAGATGTTGTGAGAGTTGGACGAGAATAGATCGAGTCGGTCATTGGCCGGATATAAATAGTAGACTAGGGCCATTGTAAAAAACAACCAATCAATCGAGTACAACTCTCGGCGCATCGCCAAACTTCTCGATGAATTTTCTCTTCAATCGCTCGAGCTCTCAAGGCTCCGGCATTGACTAGGATTTCATCCGGTAAGTCCATTTAATCTTTCATGTCAACTTATCCGTGTCGAAGTGATGTAACTACTAGTTATCCGGTAGTTCTAGTCGATTGAAAGCTTTTGTTACGAATATCGGTGACTTGGGGTAGTTGATGTGTCCTACTTTATTCGATTCGATAGACTTGTCCTGTTTCGTTACGTTGTTGGATCTAGTACTTTAGTCGATGATCGATTGGGATATTCGAGTCCTGGTTAAGATATATTGTCGATTCAATTTGTTTTCTAGTGATCGTAATAGTACAGTCCACATTGAAAGTGCATCAAGATTCCTTGTGGGTTTTGGTGTATTGAATGACAACATGATTAAAGGACTAATGCTCTTATGAGAATGCTTAAACAGGAATGAATTGTAAGTGCATTTTGTATGGACTATATTTGTGGATGTACATTGTGAAGATCAGTGAGATATTTGTGAATGTACGAGAATGAAGAACATATTGAAAAGTCCATAGATGTGCACTGATTCAAGATATGGGACAAAGACAATGGTCGAAATATATTGGTTCCATAAACACAAGCTTATGCATGAACAAGGCATGGAGTGATCAAGTGAAATTTGATGACATTGATGACAAGACCTACTTCAAGATTCAAGCAACTTGATCAAAGAAATATTAGAGATCTTTGATATAAAGCGCAACATTGAATACAAGTTATGTATGACTTGAGTTAGCTTAATGGTAAAGAATTGTGCATGACCTATTCCAATGGACCATGTGAAAGTGAAGGGCAAGTGTGTCTTAGCGCCGAGGAACTGGATCATAGGTGAAGGGAAGGTGAAGCTCAACGTAGATGTACCAAGCAACATGACTTATATATTCTAAGTATCAAGTATATTGAAGATCTCAAGTGACTTGTGAATACAATGAGGAAGGTGATCTTCAAAGATGAGAAATTCCAAGACAAACTCTAGGTGATGACGCTCAAGAAAAAAGAAAACAAGTGGCAGCCCCAATATCAAATTAAGTGAAGAAAGCGGCAAAAAATCAACCCTATGCAAGCTCAAAGTTGTTGTTCTCTATTCCCATCCTTTCTTTGAGTCTAGGCAAGACACACTATTAAGAGGGGTGAACTAATCTTGTTTTTGTTGGAAATCCTTATGCTCAAGTACCAAAAAGTCTTGGATGACTTTTCAACCGCAAAAGAAACCAAAAAGGGGTCAAATTCAACTAGTGAACCAGTCACGAAGGAAGTTCCTTCGGTGAAGGAAGTTCCGTCATGAAGGAAGTTCCGTCAACGAAGGAAGTTCCGTCGAAACCAGAGACATTTGGACGGAAGTTCCGTCAATGAAGGAAGTTCCGTCAATTCCGAGAGAGTTTCGACCGAACTTTCGTCCCCGACGGAACTTCCGTCGTGACGTCCGAGCCTAGTCCTTTTTGAATGACGGAAGTTCCGTGGAATTCGACGGAAGTTCCGTCGATTCCAGAGAGTTTTGACGAAGTTTTGTTCCAAACGGAACTTCCGTCCTAGCCGTCGTTTTACGTATTTCAAAGGGGATGACGGAAGTTCTGTCACCAGCGAAGTTCCGTCAATCCCCATCTTTACCTAGCAACGGCTCTTTTTGGCCCCCTCTATGAATACCTCTCTCCCACTCCGTGAGAAAGGTGAGAGACTTCATTTGAAACCCTAGGTTTCATGCTCCAACTCCTTGCTCTCCCTCTCCACTCATTCTTGAGATCCAAATCAAAAAGAGAGGAAAACCAAATCATCCAAGCAGTCAAACTCCATCCCCAAACTTGAGCATCTTGATTCCCTCACTCACAAGCTTCGATTCACTTATTACTCTTGTTTTTGCTTATCACATATTGTGCCCGATCTACTTGTGTGTTGCTTTGCTAGCTAAGCCTTGCAGGGAGGAGGTTCATAGACCTTGGATCTACATTTCTATTCAAGTAGATTTGTGAGTTCCCTCTTATTTTCCGCATCCCATCGAGATTGATTATTTGCCTGACGGAAGTTCCGTCAATGAAGGAAGTTCCATCGGTGAACGAAGTTCCGTGGTTGATAGAAGTTCCGTCTCGAAATTTAACTTGGTGCGAAGTTCTTTGTGAATTTCAGGTTTTAGTTTTAGGTTGCCTATTCACCTCCCTCCCTCTAGGCAACTTTCAATTGGTATCGAGCCTAATCTCCTTATTAGGCTTAAGCGCTTGGAGAAACGATGTCGCTTCCAACATTTACCACTCCATCTTTTGAGTTGCCCGGGTTTGACGGTGCAAACTTTGCTTCATGGAAAACGTCCATGTGTTCCTACTTACGTGCAATGAGCTCCCAAATTTGGTGGATTGTAGATATAGGCTTTTCTCATGACCTTGGTGATCATGCACCGACAAAAGCTCAAGAGAAATGCTTATATCTCGAAGCCTGTGCATTTAATGTTTTATGTAGTGCTTTGAGTGCAGAAGTGGAAGACATGATCTTGAAGAAGTATGGTCACCTCGAGAGTGCACATTTGATTTGGAAAGCACTCGAGGAAATCTATGGCTCTATCAATGATGAGAAATCATTATTGGAGAGTGAGCTTGAGAAAATCTCCTCCTTGGCAAGCTCAAGTGATCAATACCAAGATAAGCAATCAAAAGATCAAGAAAACAAGTTTAGGCCAAATGAAGAGTCTACATCACCTACAAGCTCATGGTTGCAGGATGAGGACACTTTGAGTCTCATGACAACGAGACAAAGAGAGTCCAAAATATCCACACTTGTAAAAGGTGATGATTTGAGTAACCATGATGCATGTTCTACTAACTCTTCATCTTATGTAGCACAGTTGGAGAAAGCAAATAAATTCCTCCTAACGGAATTTATGCAGCTAGCTAGCAAGCATAAGCTTTTGCAAGAAAGGCATTTGAACTTACAAGAGAGGCATAGCAATCTTCTATGCCAACATGAAAAGCTCATTGACATTCATGCCATGTTTGAAACAACACATGAGGTTGCATTAACAATGGTAAAACCCTCTCAACCTCACACTTACACATGTGAACCTATCTCCATTGATTTACCATGTGCTAACGTATGTCGTCCTCAAGAAAAGCCATCTTTTGATGAGCATATAATTGTAGAAACTTATGATGATCTTGTTGCAAATGAAAATGATGCTCCCAAGGAAGAAGTTTAGAAGCTTAAGTTGGACTCAACTCAATTGAAAGGTAAAGGTCATGTTCAACCATCTCAAGATAATCGTGACAACATGGTGAAGAAGCTTGAGAAGGGATCAACCGTCACATGCCCTCAAATCCTCACAACCGACATTGAAAAGGTTCACAACATGAAGAGCAAATCAAGTGCTCAAGCCATTTTCCTGAGTGCTCAACAAAAGGACACCTTGCATCTATGTGTCCAAACAAGAAGAAGGCTCAACCAAAAACCTCTAGAATACAACAAAGCATATCTAATAGAAGGTGTTTCGGTTGCAAGGAAAAAGGACACAAAGTCAATGAATGTTCAACACAAACGAGAGTAAAGGATGTGTGTCAAAACCGAATACTCAGTTTTGGGAAACCGGATAGTCCAGTTTACACACACAAGTCTAAAATGGTTGGACCGTTCACAATTGGACTTGTGTCAGCATGCAACAAGTACGTGAACAAGACTGGAGGAAAACTCAAGAACAAGGCAAAGAAAATCAAGTATCAAATCTGCTATGTTTGCCAACAAAAGGGTCACATAAGTGAGAAATGTCCTATGTCTCATACCGTCACTTCCAACAAGAGCCACATGGTTTCAAAAAGACATGAAGCCAATACTAACATTGATACTCTCATGATGGTTGGCTCATCAAGTAGTATTGTAAAATCAGTTTGGATGCCGAAGCGGTGCAAAGTCTACCTTCTTGGACCCAACAAGATTTGGGTTCCAAAATGTGCTTGAAAATGCATAAGGTGCAAGTGGTGCTTTGATGACTTGGCAAATTTAAGAGGTGGAACAAACATATAAATTGCCAAGTATGAAGATCCTCTCAAATATTCTACATCAACAGCACCACCCCAAATAAGATCTCTTTTCCTCTTCTTCTTGTTTGCTCTTAGTGTTGCAATGTGTTTGCAACATCCTGTGTTTTTTGCTTTCTTGTTTTCTTTTACATATTTGTGTAGAAAGATGCAATTAATATCTCCTATGGAGAAATTTGTGTTTGGGATTGAAAGTCGCCTAGAGGGGGTGAATAGGCGATAATCCCGAAAATCACTTAATTTAACAAATTAAATACGCAGGAAAGATTTGTCCGACTCAATGTCCGACTATAGTAGGATATGTCCGACTAAGGACCAATATCCGACTAGAGTAGGACAAATCCGACTCCCTCGTGCGGAAAGGGGATCGGCAGCCAAGATGGACAAATCTGCGGAAATTAAACAACAAGCAAGCAACTAGTAAAGCTAGAAAGCTAGAGCAACAAGCGGACAAGCAAGCAAGCCACCTATGCAAGTAGATCTAGGAATTTAAGCGAGAACACCCTAGGTCTTTAGCACACCAATTTGCAAGTAATAAGAGGGAAGACAAAGAGACACACGATTTTTCACCGAAGTTCAGCTCCACCAAGAAGCCTACGTCTCCGTTGAGGAGTCCACCAAGGACCGGGTTGCTCTCAACCCTAAACCTCGTCAAGCCGCCACAAAGGCCGGCTTAAATTTCACTAAAACAAAGCTCCACGAAGGGAGGGGCAATACAAACGACCCGAGTCTCAACTACAAGCTTGGGAGCTCGCCGGGTAACGCCTAACCGTCTAGGGGATGAATCCCCAAGAGTAACAAACACAACAAGTACCGGCGATGAGAAAGAATCAAGTGCTCTTGAGATGAAGATGAAGCTCAACGATTTTCTCCTCAATCTTCTCACAAATCCACCAAGGATTGGAGTGGGGAATCAAACTTGAAGAAGAGGAGAGCTTGAGTGAGTTTGGGAGTGTTTTTGAGAGTGTGGGAGGTGCCAACCGGCCAAAAGTGGATGAGGTCCACTTTTATAGCCGGGGCATCCAAAAGAGCCGTTGGCTCGGATCCGACTCGGACAAAGTCCGAGTGAGTCGGACAAAGTCCGACTTCTAGGGTTTCGAAAAGTGGTTTTGGCTCTGGAGTCCGAGTGATAAATCCGACATAACTCGGATATGTCCGAGTACATTGGAGAGTCGAATATGTCCGATGGAGTCGGATTGTCCGACTCCTAGGGTTTCAATTGTGTGCCACGGTTCCGGAGTCCGACTCTCTGTCCGACCGAGTCGGATAAGTCCGAGTCTATGTGTATTTTCTTTGGCTAGCTCTCCGGAGTCCGAGTCCAAAATCCGAGTGAGTCGGATATGTCCGACTCCATATGTTATTTTGTGTTTTGGAAAGAGTTTTGAGCACTTTCATTTTTCACACCTCACACTTGTGTGTCCCTCTTGATAGTACGGTGTTTCCTATACTCAAGACATAAATAAAAGGCTTCATAGCTTGATCTTGAGCATGAGTGATCCATTTTTCAAATCTTGCACATATGAGTGAATATGGCCACTTCCATTTTGTGTTTCTTTGCTCTCAATTGTATTTTGTATAAGCACTGCGCACAAGCTCATTTGAAATATTAGTCCTTTTTAATTGTATTGACGTCAATCACTCAAAACCATAATTGGGGGCCTAGATGCACTTTCAATCTCCCCCTTTTTGGTGATTGATGACAATACAACTAAAATTCACAATTAAGTATAAGAAGAGCTGAAACAAGAGAGCAAATAGACGGGAGCTCCCCTAAATGTGTGCATGAGTTGAATTCAATTTTGGTCATTCCAAACCAAAAGCACATTTTGAGAGGAAAAACAAGAGAGCTCCCCCTATTTCCATGCATTTCATCCACAAGTCATATAAATAAGAAAAGCGACAACAATGCATATGACATGTGAATCACACAAATGCAACTAGAAACTACACAAATAACATTACACCATCCATCATCCATAGAGCATAGTTTATCACATAAATAATTAAAACGAGTTATTACAAATAGAAAGCACACCACATAGTTCACCACGATTACAACTTAAACGAAGCAACATGTCCATAAGTAAAACAAGATACAAGAGCAACTCTCACTTGCTCTACTCACAAAAGAAACTGAATAAAAACAGGAATTTTACTTCTCCCCCTTTGGCATCAAAACACCAAAAGGAGGAGAGAGCCTACTCATCATCGCCCCAATCCTCGTCACTCGTCGTCCTCATCTTCTTCTTCTTCTTCTTCTTCAGCGAGGCCCTTGCCTTTGGGATCCTCGGCCTCCTCCTCTTCTTCCTCTTCTTCTTCCTCGGAAGCTGCTGCCACAGTGCTCATCCTCCTCATAGTGAAACCGAGTGTGAGTGGAGGTACCGGTGCTAGGGCCGGTGGGAGCCGTGGTGAAGGCGGGACCTGAAGAGAAAGGTGGTGGTGGAAAGTAGCCAAAGTAGAGAGACTCATCCGGGGTGAATGAGTCCCAAGGATACTCAACTGGAGGAGGAGCAGGTGCAGGCTCCGGAGAGGGAACTCTAGGAGTAGTGATCTCGAAGATGATCAAGAATAATCTTCCGCCTCGCCTTTATCACATCATGATCTTGCTTAAGGCTGTCCATCTTGGCATCAATCCGCTGGCACATGCCGAAAAGACCCTTAAGCATCTTGAATAGTCCACTCTTGCTTTTCGTGCTAGGACCACGACCACGGGCCCTGTCCGGACGAGGAGCCGTGCTGGAGCTAGGAGGAGCAGCACTACTAGAGGCGGGAGCAGCTGGAGGTATAGCCTCGAGATGGAGTCTTAGGAGCATTGGTCGGCATCCTAGGCTGAAGGGGTTTGTGCTTGCAGTCCTTGTGGAAAGTCTTCTTGGAGATCCTCTCAATCATGCACATCACAAAAGGTGCATACACACAAGCACGTCTAGCGTCCACGGAGCCGTGCCACATCTCACTCGAAGATAAAGTCCCACACATTGAATTTCCATTGAGTGGGCAAGATATGAAATAGATCCTTGGCATATGATGCAACATGATCTGCATTTCCACCCCTAGGAGAGAGAGTGAGGCGAAGCATCCTGTGCAAGACCACATAAAGAGGCTTGAGACCGTGAGCAAAGGGTGGCTTGCACATGTCCTCATCCTCATACATGTACCTCATGAGCTCGGGGTTGAGAGAATCTGAATCATGCAAGCAAAGATCCCTGTTCATTGTGTCCCTCAATCCAAGAATATTTGCAAACCTAGAGAAAGTGCAAGAGAGCTTCTCTCCATCGGTCATCCACCAAAACCTGCCCGAGTTCTTGTCAAAGTACACAGTGGAGTAAAACCGACACACTATCTCCTGGTTCCAGTCATACTTGAAACTCATGATCTCCTTGAGCCCGTGAAACTCACACATAGCAATAACTTCATCAAACAAAGCTGTGCGCTCGCTTGACATGTAATCCCAATCTATGTACCGCATGGGCACTGTGGGCTTGACCTTGCTCCTGTAAGCACACATGTACCAGTCCGTGTGAAAGTGAGACCAAAAACGGTTGTCAAGAGACTCCCGTTCCATGTCAAACCAGTTCACTTCTCTTGCCTCGGTTGCCGCCGACTCAGCCCCTTTGACATAATCGATCATGGCTCCGCCAAGTCCGGGATGGACCACCACATCCCTCATCTCCCTACGGATCTCGGTGGGTTCCTCTTCCTCCCTTGCCTCAACAATGGGAAGACCGATGGTTCTACTCCTTTTCTTTCCGGCAACCTTTGCCCTCTTTTCCGGATGGGGGTTGGTAGAGGAACGACCCATGCCGACAAGAGATAAACAAGGAATGGTATGAGATGAATAGCATAGATATTTGAGTTTGGATAGAAATAATGCACAATTTCAAACTTTAGTGAGAATTCTGCTGGAGTCGGATATGTCCGACCGGGTCGGATAAAATCCGACTAGTCGGAGGGAGTCGGATATATCCGACTCACTCGGACATGTCCGACTGCAACAGAATTTTTACTAAAATCGCTATTCCGCATAGATCTACCGCACATTCCTAGCCATATTGCGTCTAGAGCATCTATAGCATCCTAGGAACAACATCTATGCAACATCTAGGCAGGGAAACACTAGAACTCCTAATCCATGGAAGTTGACTTTAAACCCTAGGTGAAAAGATGGGATTAGGGGAAAAACCTTGAAGCCAACAATGGAATCGGATAGAGTCCGAGTAGGAGAGACCTTTCCCCCACAAAACTCTCCAAAACGCCGGTGGAGAAGGGAGATCGCCGGAGGGGAGCCTTGAGCCGCCGTTGGGTGAGGAGAGAGAATGTGGGTGTTTGAATGAGGGAGTTGGGGTGAAGAGGTAAGTTGGATTCGGGCTTATAGGGTAAAAATCCCGTGGAGTCGGATATATCCGAGTCCGTCGGACATTGTCCGACTCCTCGAGAACAGTCGGATAAATCCGACTGGGTCGGATAAATCCGACTCGCAATAGCTGTCTTGCTCCAGGAGCAGAAAGATCCTTCACTTCTTTTCTCTCTTGATCTCAATTAAACTCAAGGACATGTGCTAAAACTTCATTGGATGTAGTCAGCTACAATCAATCACTCCAACAATGATTACATCCAAATCCGCATGATCCAAAGATCAAGAACCAAATGATTTCGAAGAACAAAACATACAAGATTTTTCAAGAATTTTATTTTTCAAAAACAATTACTCTAATTCACAGCAGATATGCAAGCCTTCAAGCCACATTACTAGAATCAAGGATATTTAGCTCACTCCTTAAATAACAGAAACGGCTTTCATCTAGTGGCTTGGTGAAAATATCGGCTAATTGTTCATCGGTTCTCACATGACTCACTTCAATATCCCCTTTGATAGAATGATCTCTCAAGAAGTGATGTCTAATGTCTATATGTTTTGTGCGCGAATGCTCAACGGGGTTGTATGCTAGCTTTATGGCACTCTCGTTGTCACATAGGAGTGGAATGCGGTTCAACTTGTAACCGTAGTCCCTTAGAGTTTGTCGCATCCATAATAGTTGTGCACAACAACTACCGGCTGCCACATACTCCGCTTCGGCTGTGGATAGAGCAACGGAGTTTTGTTTCTTGGATGACCATGACACTAGGGACCTACCCAAGAATTGGCAAGTCCCGGAGGTACTTTTTCTATCCACTTTGTCCCCGGCATAATCCGCATCGGAATAGCCTATTAGGTTGAACTTTGAACCCTTGGGGTACCAAAGCCCTAGGTTGGGTGTGTGCACTAAATATCTCAAGATTCTTTTAACGGCCACCATGTGGCACTCCATAGGAGCGGCTTGAAAACGTGCACACATACACACACTAAGCATGATATCGGGCCTAGATGCACAAAGATAAAGCAAAGAGCCGATCATAGAGCGAAAAACCTTTTGATCAACCGGCTTGTCTTTCTTGGTGAGGTCGAGATGGCCATTTGTTGCCATGGGTGTCTTGGCGGGCTTTGCCTTGTCCATGTCAAACTTCTTCAATATATCTTGAGTGTACTTGGCTTGACATAGGAAGGTTCCCTCCTTGAGTTGCTTGACTTGAAATCCTAGAAAGAATGTCAACTCTCCCATCATAGACATCTCGAACCTCTTTGTCATTATCTTGCTAAAATCGTCACAAAACATTTGATTAGTAGAACCAAATATTATGTCATCGACATAAATTTGGCACACAAATATATCATAATCAAAACGCTTAGTGAAGAGGGTTGCATCGGCCTTGCCCATTTCAAAACCCTTTTTCAAAAGGAAATCCCTAAGGCATTCATACCATGCTCTTGGTGCTTGTTTAAGCCCATAGAGCGCCTTATGGAGTTTGTACACGTGGTTAGGATACTTGGGATCTTCAAAGCCCGGTGGTTGCTCCACGTACACTTCTTCCTTGATTGGTCCGTTGAGGAAAGCACTCTTCACGTCCATTTGATACAACTTGAAGTTGTGGTGAGTGGCAAAGGCAAGTAGTATTCTTATTGATTCAAGCCTTGCCACGGGGGCATAGGTTTCATCAAAATCCAATCCTTCTACTTGTGAATATCCTTTTGCCACCAATCTTGCTTTATTCCTTGTTACAACACCGTCTTCATTTTGCTTATTGCGGAACACCCACTTGGTGCCCACGACATTCTTGCCTCTCGGTCTTTCTTCTAATGTCCAAACTTCATTTCTTGTGAAGTTGTTCAATTCTTCTTGCATGGCCATCACCCAATCCGAGTCCTCGAGTGCTTCTTCTACTCTAAATGGCTCCAAAGAAGAGACAAAAGAGTAATGTTCACAAAAATTGCAAACACGAGAACGAGTGATTACCCCCTTTTCTATGTCTCCAAGAATTTGTTCCACGGGGTGATCACGTTGCACGCTTTGGTGCACTCTTGGGTGTGGTGGATGTGAGCTTGTTTGACCGCCGTCTTGTTCAACCTCTTGATCATGCGATGTGGGTTCATCATCTTGTGCTTGAGCATGATCTTCATTACCAACTTCTTGATCTTGATCGACTTGATCATGATTAGTGCATTGTTGGTCTTGACTTGAGGGAGTAGGTTGATCTTGATCACTTTGTGGTTCTTGCGGTCTCACATCACCAAGTGCCATTCTCTTGATTGCTTGCCTAGGAGCCTCAATATCTGCATTGTTAATAACAACTTGCTCCCCTTGAGAGCCGTTAGATTCATCAAACGTCACGTCTCGTGAAACTTCAACACAACCGGTGGTTTTGTTGAAGACACGATAGGCGTGACAATTTGAACCATACCCAAGCAAGAAACCTTCATCAACCTTAGGGGAGAACTTCGAGGTCTTGGGTTTCTTATTGAGCATGAAGCATTTGCTCCCAAAAACTCGAAAGTACGAGATGTTAGGCTTTTTACCGGTTAGTAGCTCGTACGGTGTTTTCCTCAAGAGTCGATGAAGATACAATCGGTTTGAGGCATGACATGCGGTGTTGATTGCTTCGGCCCAAAAGCGGTCGGAGGTCTTGTATTCATCAAGCATGGTTCTTGCCATCTCTATGAGTGTGCGGTTCTTTCTTTCGGCCACCCCATTTTGTTGAGGTGTGTAGGGTGCCGAAAACTCATGCTTGATGCCCTCCTCATCAAGGTACTCTTCAACTTGAGTGTTCTTGAACTCGGTGCCATTGTCACTCCTTATGGCCTTGATCTTCACTTCAAATTCATTTTGTGCTCTTTTCAAGAATGTCTTGAGTACATCCTTTACTTCACCTTTATCACACAAAAAGAATACCCACGTGAAGCGAGAATAATCATCAACAATAACAAGTCCATATTTGTTACCGCCGATGCTAATGTATGCAATGGGACCGAAGAGGTCCATGTGAAGCATCTCCAACGGCCTTGTGGTTGTCACTATGTTCTTGGATGGATGTGATGCTCCAACTTGTTTTCCGGCTTGACATGCACTGCAAATTTTATTTTTCTCAAAGCAAACATCCGTTAGTCCAAGAATGTGACCGCCCTTTTGGAGTTTGTGAAGATTTCTCATACCGACATGGGCTAGTCGTCTATGCCACAACCATCCCATGTCGGACTTTGCAACCAAGCATGTGTCAAATTTTGCTTTATCCGCGATAAAATCCACAACATAAAGCTTCCCTTTGAGCACACCCTCAAAAGCAATCGAGCCATCACTTCTCCTTGAGACAATCACACCCTTGTCGTTGAACAAGCAATTGTAGCCCATTCCACAAAGTTGTGAGATGGACAACAAATTGAAGTCAACGTTATCCACAAGCATAACCTTTGAAAGAGAATGCGGAAAGGTTGAAGTTCTTGCACTTGGTTCTTCAAGTCTCCAATGATCTTGATGCTTCTTGTACAAGCTTCAACATCAATCTTGTTGCACCTAATACATTCATTGCTAGATGGGGGGCAAGACGAAGATTGAGAGGAAGTAGTGTTACACTTAATTTCCTCAAATTGCACTTTGAGAGAATTGTGATCCTTTTGCAAGTCATCACACTTCTCTTGAAGTGACACATTTGTGACTTTAAGTGTCTCACTTTCATTCTTCAACCACTTTGAGAGACTTTACCAAGTCCTCATTCTTCTTCCTCTCAACTTCTAGGAGCTTCTCAAGTTCAAGCACCCTTTGCTTCTCTTGAACAAGCATTTCCTCTTGTTTCTCAAGAAGCTCCTCTTGCCTCTCATTGGTCTCCTTTTCCTGCTCAATGATATCCAACAAATCAAACATGTTAGGAATTTGAGAGCTTCCATTAGCATTTACCGTAGAGCCCTTAGCCATCATGCACTTGTGTCCGGTATCATCTTCATCATCGGTCAAGCTTCCAAACAAGGAGGAGTTGGTCGGTGTTAGCCCGATAGCAAGTGATGCAATGCCTCCCTTTTCTTCATCGGATTCCGACTCGGAGGAGGAAGATGATCCATCGGAGTTCCATTCTTGTCCAATGTGTGCTTCACCCCGACGGTACTTTCTATGCTTCTTGTATTTCTTGTCACCCTTCTTGTTTTGCTTATTCTTGTAGTTCTCCGGACACTCCGCCATGAAATGACCTTTGTCTCCACAAATGTAGCATTTGTTTTTGGCTTTTCTTGATTTGCTCTTGTCTTGATCATTCTTCTTAAAGCTTCTTTTTGACATGAGCTTGTTGAATCTTTTCACGAAGAGAGCCATCTCATCATCACTATCATTATCACTCTCCTCAATCACCTTCTTTTTCTTTTCTTGTTCGGCGTTGAGAGCCAAATCATTCTTGCTCCCACTACCTTTTTCTTTGTCTCTAAGCAAAGCATTGATTCTATTCCCTTGGTCAATTTGCTGTTTTTGGGAAAGCACCTTTCCAATCACTTCATCGGTCGTGAAGTATCTAAAGCCATCTTTGTCTCTTATGTTGGACACTATGTTGGCATCCCATGCTTGCAAGGCTTGTAGCAGCCTTCTATTCACATCCAAGTCCAACACCTTCTCTCCAAGTGCTCTTCTCATGTTTACTATCCTCATCATCCTATCATGGGCTTCCCTTGGCCCTTCATCCGATCTCATGACAAAGTAGTTAAACTCTTCTCTAAGCCCTTCTAGCTTAGACTCCTTCACACTATCAATGCCCTCATGAACTAACTCAAGCTTCAACCAAATTTGATGGGCATCCTCCAATCCGGTTACCTTCTCATACTCGGCGGGACTAAGTGCGGATACAAGAGCACTAGCAGCTGCCACATTGCATCTTACATTGAACAAGTCTTGTGCGGTTGGCTTGCTTCTACATTCCCACAAGAAACCATGTTGAGTCACATTTCTTACATTTTGATGCATTGAGTCCAAGTGTAGCAACATCTTTGTTTTCCAATGATCGAAGTATTGACCATCAAAATACGGTAGTCTTCCGGAGCCGGGTCCAATGTGTTCATCTCTTCCGTCACCATAGGTGTATGGCGTTTTGTTGTAACTTATCGGCAAAGCACTAGGTACATCTCCACCCTGGACAACCCCTTTTCCATTTCCATCTCTCGCCATCTCCCGGTGCGGTCTCATGACCCCTTTCACCGGCTACCTTAGGTGGTGCTTCACCACTACCACTACTACTAACCGTTGCATCTTTCTCATTTGCCATCTTTAATCTTCAAGCGGTGAGGCTTCAACGAAGATACCCGCTCCGATACCAATTGAAAGTCGCCTAGAGGGGGGTGAATAGGCGATAATCCTGAAAATCACTTAATTTAACAAATTAAATACGCAGGAAAGATTTGTCCGACTCAATGTCCGACTATAGTAGGATATGTCCGACTAAGGGCCAATATCCGACTAGAGTAGGACAAATCCGACTCCCTCGTGCGGAAAGGGGATCGGCAGCCAAGATGGACAAATCTGCGGAAATTAAACAACAAGCAAGCAACTAGTAATAGCTAGAAAGCTAGAGCAACAAGCGAGACAAGCAAGCAAGCCACCTATGCAAGTAGATCTAGGAATTTAAGCAAGAACACCCTAGGTCTTTAGCACACCAATTTGCAAGTAATAAGAGGGAAGACAAAGAGACACACGATTTTTCACCGAAGTTCAGCTCCACCAAGAAGCCTACGTCTCCGTTGAGGAGTCCACCAAGGACCGGGTTGCTCTCAACCCTAAACCTCGTCAAGCCGCCACAAAGGCCGGCTTAAATTTCACTAAAACAAAGCTCCACGAAGGGAGGGGCAATACACACGACCCGAGTCTCAACCACAAGCTTGGGAGCTCGCCGGGTAACGCCTAACCGTCTAGGGGATGAATCCCCAAGAGTAACAAACACAACAAGTACCGTCGATGAGAAAGAATCAAGTGCTCTTGAGATGAAGATTAAGCTCAACGATTTTCTCCTCATTCTTCTCACAAATCCACCAAGGATTGGAGTGGGGAATCAAACTTGAAGAAGAGGAGAGCTTGAGTGAGTTTGGGAGTGTTTTTGAGAGTGTGGGAGGTGCCAACCGGCCAAAAGTGGACGAGGTCCACTTTTATAGCCGGGGCATCCAAAAGAGCCGTTGGCTCGGATCCGACTCGGACAAAGTCCGAGTGAGTCGGACAAAGTCCGACTTCTAGGGTTTCGAAAAGTGGTTTTGGCTCGGAGTCCGAGTGATAAATCCGACATAACTCGGATATGTCCGAGTACATTGGAGAGTCGGATATGTCCGACGGAGTCGGACTGTCCGACTCCTAGGGTTTCAATTGTGTGCCACGGTTCCGGAGTCCGACTCTCTGTCCGACCGAGTCGGATAAGTCCGAGTCTATGTGTATTTTCTTTGGCTAGCTCTCCGGAGTCCGAGTCCAAAATCCGAGTGAGTCGGATATGTCCGACTCCATATGTTATTTTGTGTTTTGGAGAGAGTTTTGAGCACTTTCATTTTTCACACCTCACACTTGTGTGTCCCTCTTGATAGTACGGTGTTTCCTATACTCAAGACATAAATAAAAGGCTTCATAGCTTGATCTTGAGCATGAGTGATCCATTTTTCAAATCTTGCACATATGAGTGAATATGGCCACTTCCTTTTTGTGTTTCTTTGCTCTCAATTGTATTTTGTATAAGCACTGCGCACAAGCTCATTTGAAATATTAGTCCTTTTTAATTGTATTGACGTCAATCACTCAAAACCATAATTGGGGGCCTAGATGCACTTTCGGGGATATATCTCTCGGATGAGGTGCGCCATCTACGTAAAGCTAAGAAAGCTACACAAGGCACAAGAGATGCATGACGGAAAAAGGAAGGAGAAATGAATTGAAAATTCATTGAGTTTATCTCTCTAGTAGTTTCAAGACCTTAAGTCAATTGTGCCATTGAACTCCCAAGCCTCTCCTTGTCATAAGCAAGATTTCTATATAAACTTGGTTTGTGAGTCATTCTTGACACATCTCAAAATTCTAGTTGATTATTCTAATGCCTTAACAAAGACATAGGTTGAACCTCCTCTCATGATCATAAGCGAGCGAGTGTGCATATGTGAGTATTATTCGATAATATGGTGCACACATAAAGGAGGAGATTCATACCAAGTCTTATGCTAGGAGGAATTAATGTTTTGCTCTAAGTGATTGTGTGAGCGAGTATTTATGTGGACTACATAGATTGTGAACTATTATCATAATGTAAGCATTGAAAGTGCATCAAATCAAGTGGTAGATGTGATTGATGCCATTTGAAACGTTCAACGAGCATGAGTCTTAAGATCTATCATACCAAAGATTCAATAATGTATTGAGCTGACCATTGAAAAAGCATAAAAGAGTCCACAAATGCATAGATGATTTCTCACAAGATAAAGAGCAAAACAAATCAAGGCAAAGGTATGTTCTCTTGTTTCAGATTCTTGTTCCTTTGCATATAGAACTCATGTGATATGTTTTGCCTCGGCATGTGTATGACTTTGTGTCATAGCATGCTCTTTGAGAGCTAGGATAAATTTTTCAAAAATTTCCTTTATGTTCTAAGTGTGGTTTTCGAAAAACTTTGATTCTTGATCTTTGTGATCATGTCAAGCAAAGCTGTGGTTATAGCTTCCTTTGGTTGATTGTTGTCTAACCACAAGTTTGTGAGATCGTCTATCTCAAGCCCAAAATCAAACTTGCTCTATTCGTTGATCAAGTTGTGAAATTCATATCCTCTCTCAACATGGAATAAGAACTTGCAAAGGATGAAAAAGAATAATCACGGATGTGGAAAAGGAGTTTTGTAAATTATGGAAATGAGTATTTGAGAATAATGGATACGGGTGTTTGCAAAGAATGGAAAAGAAATAAGCTCAAATTATCTCAAACTTCTTGAACTATCTTAAGCCATCCAGATCGATAAGGTTAGAACCTCCCTTCAATACCTTTTGTTGGCACTCTACACTTAGCATTTTTTTTTGAGACCTAACCCCAGAAAATCTGATCTCACCGGACATCCGCTAGAAATTCTCTGGAACCAACGGAACTTCCGTCACACGGACATAACTTCTGTCTTGGTCGGGTTTAGCCCGTGAGAAGCTGATTTCTTTGTGAAATCAAGTGCTTCAAGTCCGAAGATTCTAGATTCCTTCTCCTAATTTGATTCTTCATCTCCTTCTCCAAAGGTACCCTAGACTCTTTTGACCTAATCTGAAATACCACTTGTACCTTGTCTCCTAGGATGCCATACAGTTGTTCTCTTCAATTTGTTTGAAGTCATATGGCCGAAATCAATTTGGATTATCAACCTAGGTATTGACCGTGAAAATTGGATGTATTGATTTTTGAAATCGAATGCTCCGATTTTGTGAGACAAACCCTAGCTTACTAATTTTGGTTGTTTCGATGTTCCAAGGAGGAACCATCACCTTGCCGGATCCATAATATCGATTCTTCTCTAGAAGCCAATTTGTTACAATGAAATGCAATTTTGTCCTCTCAAGATAACTGAATGGTCCGGTTTCGGAAACCAAAGGGTTCGGTTTTCTTAGAGCGGATACAAATGCATTGTATTGGGACAATTTGATTTGTATCTCTATTCATTCAATATCCACGCAGTCTCTTATGGTTTGTCTACTCATAATTCATGACAAGAGGCAGCATATTGGATCTCAAGGGAGAAACAAATGCAAAGGCAAGGCATGATGATACAGGAGGTGATCATAGTGAAAATCTCTATTAGAGGCAAATGAGAACGAGAAAAGAGAAAGGCACTGCACTGGAGGGGTCATGTCGGTAGAGGATAAGCCAGCAGTAGATTCCGGTGGTACTTCCTCTAATGATGATGTGCAGGATGAGATAAGGATGCAGAGCTGAATCCTCCAGGGCAGCGAGGAGGTGATACAGAAATTCTTGAGAAGCATGAGGAGATCTTTGATGGTAAGGAGCTCATTGCACTAGCCGCTAACATCTTGATGCTCCTATTTTCACCACCCCTTAGAATCTAGTATGGAGGGAGAAACTCAACTACAAGGGAAACAAGGAAGATGAGAGCAATTAACTCCAATCTTGCTCCAAAGGAAAAACGACACCGATTACAGGTTTTGGTATTACTTTCATTGAGATTGTTATGAGACTGTGATCATACCAAAGGACAAGCCAAATTTCATCGCTAAGTGGGTGGATTTGGAATAGATGATTGACATGGATGATACCACCTTAAACAATGTAATTGTAGAGTGGAAGGTTAAGAATGTGAGCAATATCATGGCATTTCGTAGAGATTGATGAGATCATTGCTCGGTTTTATACCACTCTATTTGTTGAGGAGCATGACAATGTCGAGAAAACTGTATTGGATGATGGAAGGATAGTGGTATGAGATCACATTTGCACGAGTGTGCTAGACTCCTTGACCGTACTCCCAAGACTGAGAGAATGAAATTTATATACCCATGGAACAAAATGGCAGCGAGAGGATACATCAATGATTTGCTTCTTTCCTATGGCTACATAAATAGGATGTTCATGAGAACTCTCATGCCTAGGGAAGGTGACTCCACAAGCATTTCTCCCTATAATAGGTCCATCCTTGTTGCTATGGCCCTCTCTCTTTGACATAGTACTCCATTCTTAGTGTTTGATGTTAGTTAGGAGGAGATAAATTCTATTGCAAATTCTTCTTTGAAAAGTTGTGGCTATGCTCATTACATCATGTATATGATTGAGAGAGTCACTTGTGGCTACTTTGTGTGCAAGGAAGAGCACAAGTCATATCATATAAAAATCCTTCCACACATAGCCAACATAAGATTATGAAAATGTTGTTTTGACTCAGCAAAAAAAAAGATACGGTTGATGTGAGACCACAACATGAGAAGCAAGCAAGAAAGAGACTTGGATGAAAGGAAGGTTAGTTTTGAGCAGAATGATTATGCTTCTCGGGTTTATAGTGGTTTGATATTGGTGGCTATGTCTGCAATTATGGACTTGGAGGAGAGGTACAGGATGTTCTATCTCATGTCAAGCTACTTCTTTTGACCCTCCTCGAAGCTGAAGCAAAATGCAATTTGGATAATGCAAGCTATGGAATTTATTGATCATCCTTTTTGGTGCTAGATGCCAAAGGGGAGAGAAGATTAAAGCTCAAGTTTAGGTGGCACTTCCTTGTGGGCTTGAGAACAATTTGTAATGAGTGCTATGTGTGTGAACCTCTTTATTTATGTTTTAAGTATCTTCTCTTGTGGTAACTTGTGATGCATATTGATTTGATGAAAGGTTTTTCAGATTTATCTTGTTTTTGGTTTTCTTGTCATATGCATCACGTACTATATGTTCACACACACTTCTTGCACCCCACGAATGCATACATATAGGGGGGAGCTCTTATATTCTTTGCTGAAAATGTGCAAATAGCATTTGAGGCCAATTTTCAAAATTTAATTCACAATGCACATATTCAGGGGGAGCTCAATCTATATGTTTGCATTTAAAAGGCTTATTGTAAATCTTATGTAAGCTTTAATCAAGTTTGTCATCAATCACCAAAAAGGGGAGATTGAAAGTGCATCAAGATTCCTTGTGGGTTTTGGTGTATTGAATGACAACATGATTAAAGGACTAATCCTCTTATGAGAATGCTTAAACAGGAATGAAGATGCATTTTGTATGGACTATATTTGTGGATGTACATTGTGAAGATCAGTGAGATATTTGTGAATGTACGTGAATGAAGAACATATTGAAAAGTCCATAGATGTGCACTAATTCAAGATATGGGACAAAGACAATGGTCGAAATATATTGGTTCCATAAACACAAACTTATGCATGAACAAGGCATGGAGTGATCAAGTTAATTTTGATGACATTGATGACAAGACCTACTTCAAGATTCAAGCAACTTGATCAAAGAAATTTTGGAGATCTTTGATATGAAGCGTAACATTGAATACAAGTTATGTATGACTTGAGTTAGCTCGATGGTGAAGAATTGTGCATGACCTATTCCAATGGACCATGTGAAAGTGAAGGGCAAGTGTGTCTTAGCGCCGAGGAACTGGATCATAGGAGAAGGGAAGGTGAAGCTTAACGTTGATGTACCAAGCAATAGGAGTTATATATTTCTAAGTATCAAGTATATTGAAGATCTCAAGTAACTTGTGAATACAATGAGGAAGGTGATCTTCAAAGATGAGAAATTCCAAGTCAAACTCTAGGTGATGACGCTCAAGAAATAAGAAAACAAGTGGCAGCCCCAATATCAAATTAAGTGAAGAAAGTGGCAACAAATCAACCCTATGCAAGCTCAAAGTGGTTGTTCTCTATTCCCATCCTTTCTATGAGTCTAGGCAAGCGACACTATTAAGAGGGGTGAACTAATCTTGTTTTTGTTGGGAATCCTTATGTTCAAGTACCAAATAGTCTTGGATGACTTTCCAACCACAAAAGAAACCAAAAAGGGGTCAAATTCAACTAGTGAACCAATCACGAAGGAAGTTCTGTCGATGAAGGAAGTTCCGTCATGAAGGAAGTTCCGTCAACGAAGGAAGTTCCGTCGAAACCAGAGACATTTGGACGGAAGTTCCGTCAATGAAGGATGTTCCGTCGGTTCCGAGAGAGTTTCGACGGAACTTCCGTCCCCGACAGAACTTCCGTCGTGACGTCCGAGCCTAGTCCTTTTTGAATGACGGAAGTTCCGTGGAATTCGACGGAAGTTCCGTCGATTCCAGAGAGTTTGTGACGAAGTTTTGTTCGAAACGAAACTTCCGTCCCGGCCGTCGTTTTATGTATTTCAAAGGGGATGACGGAAGTTCCGTCACCAATAGAAGTTCCGTCAATCCCCATCTTTACCTAGCAACGGCTCTTTTGGTCCCCCTCTATAAATACCTCTCTCCACTCCGTGAGAAAGGTGAGAGACTTCATTTAAAACCCTAGGTTTCGTGCTCCAACTCCTTGCTCTCCCTCTCCACTCATTCTTGAGATCCAAATCCAAAAGAGAGGAAAACCAAATCATCCAAGCATTCAAACTCCATCCCCAAACTTGAGCATCTTGATTCCCTCACTCACAAGCTTAGATTCACTTATTACTCTTGGGGATTTGTCCCCTAGGCGGCTAGGCGTCGCCCTAGAGCTCCCAATCTTGTGGTGAGCCATTGGGTAAGTTTGTGCAGGTCAGCTTAGCCTCCGAAAGGGAAGAAGCAAACTTAGTGAAGCACCGGCTCAATCTTGGTGATTGCTTGGTGGCCAAAGCTTGATCTTGGTGATTGCTTGGTGAGGTTATGAGTTGAAAGAGACTAGGTGAAAGTTGCCTAGAGGGGGTGAATAGGCAAGCTACAATAATGTCTGAAATTCACAACACTTTAAACCTAGTTAGTCAGTCCAAGACGGAACTTCTCTCAAATGACGGAACTTCCGCCTTTGACAGAACTTCCGTTATGCACTTGAGGAGAAAACAAAATAATGAAAGCAAGGAGGGAATCTTACAAATCCCTTTGAATAGAAAGTTTCCTCCACCTCCTAGGAATGTTGTGCCTGCAGGAAATCAATAGACAACGCCCACACAAGTAGATCGAGCCAAATATAGCACAAGCACCAAACAAGAACAAAGAACAAGACACAACGAGCGAGAGAGCACAAGAGAGACACGGGATTTGTTTACCGAAGTTCGGACCCCTCACAAAGAGGTTCCTACGTCTCCGTTGAGGAGCTCACAAAGAGCCGGGTCTCTCTCAACCCTAATCCTCCCCAAGTGACCACCAAGGTCAAACTTGGTTTTCTTCTTCTTGCTTGCTTGATTCCTTTCCTTCCGAAGGCGAATCACAACCTTCACAAAGTTCCCAAGGCCCACCACAATCTTGGGAGCTCTAGGGTGACACCTAGCCAATCTAGGAGAACAAATCTCCAAGAGTAACAAGTGAAGTAGAGATTGCTTGCTAAGGGAAGATGTGCTCAAGGATGGGATGATGCTTCTCAAGCTTGGATTTGAGATGGGGCTCTCAAAGTGGACTTGAATCTCAAGGAGAATGAAAGAGAGATGAGAGCAAGAGCTTGAGGGAGATGTGAGAATTCAAAAAGCACCAAGCAAACCCTAGAGTGAGATGGGGAGGTCTATTTATAGGAGTGGGTCCAAAAAGAGCCGTTGTTAGGGTTTGGTCGAGCAAATAATGGAACTTCCGCTCATGGCGGAACCTCCGTCAAAAACCTTCTGGAAATCACGGAAGTTCCATAGGAAGACGGAACTTCTCTCTTGACAGATTGTGAAAAAGACTAAGTGGAATTTCCTAAGACGGAACTTCCGTCTTGGGCGGAAGTTCCGCCAAAACCTCCTGGAAATCTCGGAACTTCCGAGATGGAGGCGGAACTTCCATCTTGTCTAAGTGTGATTTATTTTGACTCTTTAGACTTTGGTCTTTTGGCTTTTTGAGTGGTCTGGTTTTCATCCAAGCTTTGATTTAGGTAACTTCAGCACATATTCCCTGCATGAAAGACTAAATCACCCCTCTTTATAGTTTGGCAAACCTAGACTCAAAGAACAATAAAAACTAATTTAAGCTTCTCTTCGAGTCCAACTTTTGACTTTTGTATGAGGGGCTATCAATCTTATAACGTGGGTAGTAGACTTTGATATCCTGCACAATAGCTCAATGAAACATTAGACATTTTAATTCTTTGTCATTTATCACCAAAACCCACTAGGGGGCCTAGTTGCATCTTCAATCTTCCCCTTTTTGGTGATTGATGACAAACAATTAAAAGAGAGAAGGATATCAAAAGAACGAAAAAGAACCACCAAAAAATAGCGGAGCTCCCCTAAAGAGATGCATGGGTCACCGAAACATGTGAGAGAGAGCTCCCCCTATATTTTGTGCTTGTGGGGTGCCTAAAACAATGTGCTCAAAAAGACATGCACACGCTAAAAAGCTGCACACCACGAAATGCAAGCCACATAAGTTAAACAATAAACATCCATCATCCAAGCACATAGTTTTGCAACATAACGAATTTAAACAAGTCTAGCCCTATTACAATAAAAGGCACACACACATAGTTCCATAAGTTCCAAGTCACACACATAGTTCCATAAGTTCCAAGTCTAGATAGATAAGATACAAAGAAGTCTCTCTTTCTCCCCCTTTGGCATCAAGGCACCAAAAAGGTAGGAGAGGATCACTCATCATCATCGGTAAGGATCACCGATGCGGGGGCTTGCCCGATCTTCTCGTCGTAGGATCGAGGGATAACTTGACCCGTGCAACCTGACGAACCGATGGCACCAACAGCTGCTAGAACAGCCACCTGTGACAAAAGATTTCGCCCAACCACACGCTTTGGTCGATGCCTACCCGAACCACGCAAAGGTGAGGCAAAGCTCTTGCAAATCACAAGGAAACACAAGAACAAATGGTAGAGAAAACTCCCAATCCTCAAGGGGGCAACAATGGCACAACCCTAAGGATAAGAGCACTTGGCTTCTCTATTTTTCTGAGTTCAATTCGTGGTTAGGGTTTCCAGCAGGTGTACAAGTGCTATTTATACTAGGAACACCCCTCCTAGCTGGGTTTGGGCCTTTCCAAACAGGCCCAACACGAAAATGCTATGCTAAGTCTGCTGCGAGTTTGTTCCTTTTTATTCAGATCGGACAAGCCCAAACCGGCAAAAAGGAACACAACGGTTTGTTCCTTTTTATTCAGATCGGACAAGCCCAAACTGGCAAAAAGGAACACAACGCGATACAAAGGGTCTGTAGCAGTCTCCACTAAAATGAGCATAACGCTCTACTCACGAGTCCAATGGATGCACCGTTTGTTGCATATGAAAGTAGACTTCAAGAGCTTTCTGTCCATCTATAATACTTGGGGTTGCTCCAATCAGGATGGTACAGAATTTACCGCGAAGGTGGAAGTCAAAATCTGTGCATTAACGCATCAACTTGAATTTCCTCCATTGGGTCTCTTTGCCTTCAAGGGCTCAACCCGTGCCTTTGTCTTGTGATTCAAACCTGAGAACAAGTAATGTACTTCCATTAGGCAGTACATGATTCTTATGAAATTCAAGTTCACAATCATTAAGGAAAAGATTCACCTCATGTTGTATTTGTTTGGCTTTGGCCCGGGTCATTGGCTTCTCGTAAGTGTAGTTGTGAAGCTGACGGTCTTGCTCAATATCTGACAATGGAGGGATGTCCTCATCATCCTCCCCTTCTTCAAAAAGAGTCAACCTCGACTCTGATTGCTCATGACCGTGGTACGGAGACAAGTCAGCAACATGGAAGGTGTTGCTCGCTGCATATTCATCTCCCGGAAGCTCAATCTTGTATGCATTGTCATTTATTCTATCAAGAACCTTGAATGGGCCATCACCTCGAGGCAGCAACTTGGACTTGCGTTTCTCTGGAAATCTGTCTTTCCGAAGATGGACCCAAACATAATCACCAGGCTCAAAGACCATCTTCTTGCGATTCTTGTTTGCCTTTGCAGCATAGTATCTTGACTTCTTCTCGATCTCTTGTTTGGTCTTCTTGTGGATTTGCTTAACAAAATCAGCCCTCTTGGAGGCCTCCATATTTGCACGCTCTTGAAGTGGAAGTGGCAGCAAGTGAAGTGGTGTTATTGGTTTGAAACCATACACAACTTCAAATGGGCACATTTGTGTTGTCGAGTGGACTGCCCTATTGTATGCAAACTCAACATGGGGCAAGCAGTCCTCCCACTCCTTGAGATTCTTCTTGATCATTGTCCGTAGCAGCATGGACAATGTGCGGTTCACCACCTCCGTTTGTCCATCAGTTTGTGGGTGACAAGTTATTGAGAACAACAACTTTGTTCCAAGTTTGGCCCACAAAGTCTTCCAAAAATAGCTCATGAATTTCACATCACGATATGAAACAATGGTTCTAGGCACGCCATGTAGTCTCACAATTTCCCTGAAAAACAAGTCAGCTACATGCGACGCATCGTCGCTCTTATGACAGGGAATAAAATATGCCATTTTTGAGAACCTATCCACTACAACAAAAACTGAATCCCTCCCTTCTTAGTCCTAGGTAAGCCTAAAACAAAATCCATGCTTATGTCTTCCCAAGGTGCATTTGGAGTGGGGAGTGGAGTATACAAACCGTGGGGGTTCAGTTTTGATTTGGCCTTATGACAAGTGACGCACCGCTGCACCATCCTCTCCACATCATGCCTCATCTTAGGTCAGTAGAAGTGATCACTCAACATCATGTAAGTCTTTTCTCTACCAAAGTGACCCATCAATCCTCCCATGTGTGATTCCTGCAATAAGAGCAAACGAATGGACGAATCTGGAACACACAATTTGTTAGCTCGGAACAAGAACCCATCATGCAAATGGTACTTGTCCCATCCTTTCCCTTCTTGACACTTCAAGTATGGTTCTACAAAAACAAGGTCAGTGGCATATAGCTCCTTTATATTTTCTAATCCTGGAACCTTGACCTGCAATTGATTAAGCAAAACATTTTTTCTAGATAAAGCATCAGCAACAACATTTTCCTTCCCTTTCTTGTACTTGACAATATAGGGAAAAGACTCAATGAACTCAACCCACTTTGCATGCCTACGGTTCAGTTTTGCTTGACCTTTCAAGTATTTTAAAGCCTCATGATCAGAATGAATGATAAATTCTTTAGGCCATAGGTAATGTTGCCAAGTTTCAAGCACACGAACTAGAGCATACAATTCTTTATCATAAACAGGATAATTCAGTTGAGCACCACCAAGTTTCTCACTAAAATAAGCTATGGGCTTGCCATCTTGCATCAAGACACCTCCTATGCCTATCCCACTAGCATCACATTCTATCTCAAATGATTTCTGAAAATCAGGTAAAGCAAGCAATGGGGCTGAAGTCAAACAATTCTTTAGCTCTTGAAAAGCAGCTTCTTGTGACTTACCCCACACAAATTCAACACCCTTCTTTGTTAGCTCATTTAATGGGGCTGCAATGGTGCTGAAATTCTTCACAAAGCGCCGGTAGAAACCAGCAAGGCCATGAAAGCTTCTCACTTGGCTCACGTTGACAGGGGTGGGCCAATTCTTGATAGCCTCAACTTTTGATTCATCCACTTCTACTCCCTGTCCTGAAACAACAAAGCCCAAAAACACAACTTTGTCGGTGCAAAAGGTGCACTTTTCCATGTTAGCATACAACCTTTCAGTTCTAAGCACCTCCAAAACCATTTTTATATGCTCAACATGTTCTTTCATGGTACGGCTGTATATCAAGATATCATCAAAATAAACCACAACAAATTTTCCAATGAAAGCCCTTAAAACATGATTCATTAAGTGCATAAAAGTGCTGGGTGCGTTAGTCAAACCAAAAGGCATTACTAACCACTCATACAAGCCAAATTTTGTTTTGAAAGCTGTTTTCCATTCATCTCCTTCCTTCATCCTAATCTGATGGTACCCACTACGTAGGTCAATTTTAGAGAATATAACAGCACCACTAAGTTCATCAAGCATGTCATCAAGCCTAGGACTAGGATGACGATATCGAATAGTGATATTGTTAATAGCCCTACAATCAACACACATTCTCCATGTACCATCTTTCTTAGGAACAAGAATAACAGGGACAGCACAAGGGCTAAGACTTTCACGCACATACCCTTTGTCGAGTAGCTCTTGCACTTGCCGCTGAATTTCCTTTGTCTCTTCCGGATTTGTGCGGTATGGTGGCCGGTTTGGAAGTGAAGCTCCGGGGATGAGATCAATTTGATGTTCGATCCCTCGAAGTGGAGGTAGACCAGCAGGTATCTCCTCCGGAAACACATCATTAAAAGCCTGCAACACATTAGAAACAACACTAGGAAGAGAGGTCATGTCGTTAGTGGAAAGAATTGCATCTTTGTACAAGAGTACAAAATGCATGAAGCGGGATTTTCTCTCATTTCTCTCATTTCAGATTTGGTGGCTACCATGACCATGCTTTTTCTCTCAAGCTCTCCTTTTCCACTCATGTTTGGCTTGTGGCGCTCACTCACCGATTTGTGGACAGCACTAGTGTTTTTCTTTTGTCCCTCACTCTCATTCATTTTTCTTTGCATGTTGGCTGCTATGATTTGAGTGGGAGTCATGGGCAGCAACTTGACACCTTTTCCTTGCCATTTAAAAGCATATGTGTTTGCAAATCCATCATGTAAAGCATGCCTATCAAATTGCCATGGCCTTCCCAATAGCAAGTGACAAACCGTCATGGGCACAACATCACACTCAACGGTGTCGGTGTAATCATGTATGCTGAAAGTGACTCTCACCATATATTGCACCTTGACATCTCCACTTTCGTTGAACCATTGGACATGATATGGGTGAGGGTGTTTGATCGTGGTCAGCCCCAATTTGTCACACATTTCTTTGCTAGCAAGGTTGTGGCAGCTGCCACCATCAATGATCAACTTGACCAGCTTGTTGTCTACCTTAGCTTGAGTTTGGAATAAGTTATATTTCTGCGCTTGTTCTTCATCTTTGATCTGAACACTCAATGCTTTGGTGACAACAATTGTGTTACCGGCCTCAAAAGGACAGTCCTCATAGTCATCATGGCTTGTTTCTTGAGCATCATCACACTTGTCATTTTCAGCTGGGAGTTCACACTCATCTTCACTAGCTGAATCATATTCTCCACCTTCGGTAACAATCACAACTCGATTGTTTGGACAGTCCTTGATCACATGACCTCTGCCCAAGCACTTAAAACATTGAATTCCACTACTCCTAGAGGTGGAACCCGCTGCAACATCGGACTTTGATGGTGTTGAGTGAGCAGATTTTCCAGCATGGGGTGATGCAGCAGATTTTTCAGCAGTAGCAGAACGAGCATTGGAGTTAGAATTTGAACCGGGTGAAAATATACCTCGTCCCAAATCAAACCTTGCTGTTTTTGGAGCACTTGATGAGGCTCTTGAGCTGAATGTGGATGGTTTGCTTGGTCTAGCATCTTCTTGCAATTGTCTTTCAGCCTTTTGTGCAATATGCACTAGGTCCACAACAGTGTTGTAGGTCTGAAATTCCACCACACGTTTGATTGGCTTGTTAAGTCCGGAGAGAAAACGTGCCATGGACTGCTCTTCATCTTCATGCACACGAGCCCTAATCATGGCTTGCTCCATCTCTTTGTAGTACTCTTCCACGGACTTGCTTCCTTGCTTTAAATTCTGCAGCTTGTCAAAGAGATCACGTTTATAGTGTTTTGGAACAAAACGTGCTCGCATTTCCCTTTTCATCTCAGCCCATGTTGCCACTGGTAATTCACCATTCTCCTCTCTTTGGTTCTGAATTTGTTCCCACCAAATGAGAGCATATCCATCAAAGTCAAGTGCAGCCATATGCACTTTCTTCTCCTCTGAATAATTATGCACACGGAAGATTTTATCAACCTTCAACTCCCATGTGAGATATGCATCAGGATCAGATGTGCCTTCAAATTTGGGCATGCTGAATTTTAGCTTCCCAAACTTCTCTTCATTGGGCTGATCATTGCCATTGCGGTTTCGACGCTGAAAATTATCATTGCGGTGCAACCTAAATGTATCTTCTGGGTCAGTTTCAGGTGCAGCACCACGTCCACACCCACGGCCTCCTCTTCGGCCAAAGGCACCACCACCACGACCATGCACATGGGTGTCCAGATTTGCTTGCTCTTGCCGCTGTAGCCGAGCGGCCAACTCCTCATCGGTCTCATTCAGCTCTTCATCATGTACACCCGTGGCGCCACCTTCTTTCATAGCCTTCACCACTTCAGCAACCATTGTGGCTTGGATGTTGGTCATGTTGTCATTTAGCTGTTTATTGAAGTCTTCCACTAACTTCTTCAGTTGATCTTGTGTAACATAAGTTGGTTGTTGCTCTCCACTTTCTCCTGCCATGATTAGTAGAAAACACAAGACAAATCCAAATTGTGTATGTTGTGGAAATCACTCAATCTCACCTTCTCTTACCACGTTTGTTCTTATGCGTCCTTGCTGAAATTTGCGAGCTGCACAAACCTTGGTGGTAGTAGGCACGACAAAAGGTGATAGATCAAGCGAAATCAAAGTCACAATGCATCATAAACATAGGCTTATATGTGGAGCTTGGAAGGTTATATATGTGGTATGCAATCCGAAACTTCAAGCTATTGTAAAGTTAAGTAAAAATCCAACCAAGATAACAAAGTCGAGTTGCTGAAATGCAAGACAATGTATATAGAAAATGTGTTTAGCAACTCACACACAAGATGGGGGAACTTGTTGCAGCCAAGGAAAAGAGCTAACTGAAAATTTCAATAAAAAACAAAGCTCAAATGCTACACAAGTTATGGAGAGACGCTAGCTGATTGCTTACATAAAAGATGGGGCTACAAGATTTGCACAAATGTTGACTTTATGAAACTGAACAATACAGAAGTACACTCAATGTGGTGATCTCAGCACTTGATCCTCTTTTTTTTTGTTCTCTTGTTCTCTTTTCTTTTTTTTTGTTCTTTTTGCTACTGAAATCAGCACACCAGAGAATTTCACAATGCAATATATATATTCGAAGTAACTTTCAGTTTCAGCAACATGCAAAGCCCAAGCAATAACCTACAACTAGTCTCAATAGGTTCAAAGTTTTCACAAAGGATAGTATGATGGTTCACTACTGAATTTTACTTAATGCCACTCAAAGTAAAGTTCAGTTTCAGCAATCTGAAATTTCAAGAGCAGTGGTAACTGAAGCTTTTCGTACATAAATCAGTAACAAATTGCAAGATTCACAATGCATGCACCTAATATTCTGATAGGCCTTGAAACCAGCTTTCCAACGAGCTAAAGCACACCAAAAACGGATTTCATATGCACAAGTTATGCATGTTTTGGTGTGTGGTGTCCAAATTTCAAATCTGACCGCGAAAATGTTTCGGGCTGAAAATGGACTCGACCAAGAACACAAAAACGAAGGGGAAAACACAAATCTTGATGGGGAACAAATGGGGAAAACAAATTAGAGGCGGAATACGAAGGGGAACACAAAGATTCAGCAACCAAACTCGATCTATTGGACTAGAACTTAACAAAACTCACTGAAATTTCAGATCGGGTTGTGGGATGTAGAAATTTTTGGGATTTTTAGTTTAGGACAGCAAACAAAGGGGAAAACAAAGGGGAAACTAGGGATAACAGGGGTAAAGATCCTACGGAGGAAACCGTAGCTCTGAATACCAAGATGATGCGAGGGCTTGCCCGATCTTCTCGTCGTAGGATCGAGGGATAACTTGACCCGTGCAACCTGACGAATCGATGGCACCAACAGCTGCTAGAACAGCCACCTGTGACAAAAGATTTCGCCTAACCACATGCTTTGGTCGATGCCTACCCGAACCACGCAAAGGTGAGGCAAAGCTCTTGCAAATCACAAGGAAACACAAGAACAAATGGTAGAAAAAACTCCCAATCCTCAAGGGGGCAACAATGGCACAACCCTAAGGATAAGAGCACTTGGCTTCTCTATTTTTCTGAGTTCAATTCGTGGTTAGGGTTTCCAGCAGGTGTACAAGTGCTATTTATACTAGGAACACCCCTCCTAGCTGGGTTTGGGCCTTTCCAAACAGGCCCAACACGAAAATGCTAAGTCTGCTGCGAGTTTGTTCCTTTTTATTCAGATCGGACAAGCCCAAACTGGCAAAAGGAACACAACGGTTTGTTCCTTTTTATTCAGATCGGACAAGCCCAAACCGGCAAAAAGGAACACAACGCGATACAGAGGGTCTGTAGCAGTCTCCACTAAAATGAGCATAACGCTCTACTCACGAGTCCAATGGATGCACCGTTTGTTGCATATGAAAGTAGACTTCAAGAGCTTTCTGTCCATCTATAATACTTGGGGTTGCTCCAATCAGGATGGTACAGAATTTACCGCGAAGGTGGAAGTCAAAATCTGTGCATTAACGCATCAACTTGAATTTCCTCCATTGGGTCTCTTTGCCTTCAAGGGCTCAACCCGTGCCTTTGTCTTGTGATTCAAACCTGAGAACAAGTAATGTACTTCCATTAGGCAGTACATGATTCTTATGAAATTCAAGTTCACAATCATTAAGGAAAAGATTCACCTCATGTTGTATTTGTTTGGCTTTGGCCCGGGTCATTGGCTTCTCGTAAGTGTAGTTGTGAAGCTGACGGTCTTGCTCAATATCCGAGAATGGAGGGATGTCCTCATCAATCACAGTGGCCCCACTGTATGGAGGACTCGCCTCCTCGCAACCACTGTCTTCCTCATTTGCCTCATCTTCATCTTCTCCTTCTCCGTGACATCCCTCCGGGACACCCAGGAATCGGAACAGAGGGACACTCGACGAAGCGAGTTACAACGAGTGTATGATCTCATACAAGCCGAATATATACATCATGATATAATACAACCAGGTTTTCGAAATCCAAACATTCATGCAGCGGAAACATAAACATTATGGAAGTTTAACATCCTACGAGTGTTGCAGTGGAAACTTGTACTTTATACAACAAAAGACTATCAACGTTCAAAGTGATGTACTCGAGCCCGTCGTACACCACGATCCTTCCTCTTCATGGCGTGGGGATACGTTCCCATTGGAGGGAACCTCCCTCAGGATACTCGCTCCTCTTCCGGGAAGCTACCATATAAGTCGGGATAGTACGACTCATTTCCTGAAAGATAACGAACAAACCCCGAGTATTCTAATACTCAGCAAGACCGACCCGTCAAAAATGGCACGCTAAGGCCGACGCCTAGTATGCAAAGGCTTTCCGGCTGTGGGTTTACTCCTTTGCGAAAACAGCATTAAAGGGTGAATCCTTACTTTCAATATTTTAGCTCAACATTAAGTTCATTAACCTTGGTATTTGCAGACTATCACTATGGCAATCAAGTTGGCAAGACAAGATAAAATCGATCATTTTCCTGTTCATCTCTCATCCTCAACTGCCATGTTGATTAGCTATGATGTGACGAGCTAAACAAGTTGTACTCATTACTGCGAGCGACAGTGATTCGAATCGATTTATACCAGCTGGCAAAACCCGACTACACGACGTATACGCACCACACCGGTCGTATACGACAACTTTTCCTGCTAGCACTCGACGGAAGACTAGCCATTTCCAAACTCCCCGGGAGTATGGCGACTCCACGACTTCCTTCGTGGCCGACCCATCTCCCTCCCGTGAGACTAACCTCTCACTAACAAGCAGGCAAAAGAGAGTTGGCTACGCTACATCTCTGGGGCGGTAGGGTACATCATCTTGCTGGGCCCATGATACTAGCATGTAGTACGGTACGTTCAAACTTGTTCAACTAAGCCGACAACGGTACGGTCCTTGACCGACACGGACGGGGCTACCAGCTTGCAAGACCTCATCTTCGTCTTGCCCTTTCTCCTACGGGGCCCGTCCGGTCTCAACTTCGTTAACACTCTCTTCATCTTAGTGTCAACACATCACTCCTTAAAGCCTCCACACTTTAAGATTCTCTAAAACATCTACCGTTGCGACTATAAATTAAGCCTAGCTTCTATTGAGCTACCTGTACCAAAGATAGTATAAATAAATGGAAACCTATCTCAATGCATCTAGGGTATCAACCATTCCCTAGCACCTAATGCACAAACATAACTTAACTATGTGATAAAAGAAAATATTTAAAAACATAGGTAGGATGCACCGGGGCTTGCCTCGGATGCAAGTCGGGGTTAGCTTCCTCGGTGTGTGGGTCGACTTCGAGATTCCCTTCGCCTACCTCGACCTCGGGTGGAACCTCGATCACCTCGTAACCTTGGTCGACCAACAATGCGTCACGAATCACAATCATGCATGCATGAATGAATATGATATGATCATGCAAAGGTTTTATTAAGTATGTTCCTCAACTAGTGGTTAATGATTAATTATGTTCCGTAATTAACAATTAATAATTCATCATATACGTTAATTAACCAATTATAATTAAGCATGTTCAGGAATCGATAATTAACAATTGTTATGCTCATTAATTAATGCTTAATCATGGTTATTAAGTACTAATTAATCACGTTCCTTAATCAATAATTAATTATGTTCATTAGTTACTAATTACTTAGGTTTATTAATTAATAACTAATCCTGTTTATTAACCAATAATTAATCAATACTTAAAGTACATGTGATAATACATAGGATATTAAATTGGAAGCATATGATAATGTGTACTACTCCCTTACTAAATTGTTGTCGCCGTTGACTTTTTTGTTATGTTTGACCATTTGTCTTATTCAAAAAAGTTTAAGAAATATTATATATTTTGTTGGAATATGATTTATCACTAAAGAAAATTGAAATATAGCATATAACTTTTTGTATTTGAAGAAATTTTTCAAATAAGACGAATGGTCAAACGTTACTGAAAAAGTCAATGGCGACAACAATTTAGTAAGGGAGGAGTAAGTTTCATTTTGAAAATTACTTTTCATAATTACTTTTGTCTGCAAGTATCTCCTTCATTTAATTAATTTCTTTTCTTAAATTAAACATTTATTTAGCATAAAATAATAGCTTCTATTAATCAAAGAATGTAATTAATTAATATCTATGAAATAAAAATACTCAAAATAGACATTTTATTTCATAAACAGCCAGATCTTATTTTTCTAAGTCTAACGAAGTTGGTTTTACATTTTTCCAATTTTTATTGAATCTTCTACGAATTTTTTATAATTTAAATATGTTTCGTGCCACACGCCGGGCCACGTGGTGGCCACACCAAATCCCCATGTGGCCACACGCGATCCCGCGCGTGTGGCCCACGGTGTGGCACCACCGCTGCGGCGAGCCCACGGCGGCGCGGCCACCGGAGTTGGCCGGCGGTGCCCCAAAGCTCACCGCGAAGCCTCCTAAATGATCTACGCAGCTTGGCGAACTCCGTGGAGTGGATGAACTAACATGAGCTTGCTCGGAAGCACGCCGGCGGCGAGGTGCGTGCACGACGGAGCTCCGGCCGTGGCGCGAGCTCATCCGAATGCTTAAAAATTGGGGAAAAAATGTGCTCGTGAGCTACTACGGAGCATGAGCTAGCTTGACATGATGCTCTAGAAGCTTGAGCATGGCCGGGAGTGGGTGCTCACCGTGGGACCGATGGCGGCGGCGGACCGAGTTCCGGGAAGAACGACGATTGCTCGGCTCTCTGCGAAATAAACTCGATGATGAGTTGCTCAAGAGGAAGATCCTCTAGTTGCGCATCAATGGGAAGAAATAGGAATACAACGGCTCACTACCGATCACAAATTTGAGGATGCGGCGAAAGAACGACGACGAGCTCGTCCGGTGAGAAACGGCTTCGCCTCGACGGAGTAGGGCAGCTCGTCTTGATTGAAAAGTTTGAGGAGCTCCAGGGTGCTTTTGCGGAACTCGTGGTGGCTTTGGTTTGGACGGGGAGTGGTCGGGGCGGCTCGGCGATGGTGAGGACAGAGGGCAGCAATGGTGGCACGGTTGGGGAGAAATGGAAGAGAGAGAGGGAAAGATAGGGCCGGCAAGGGGTCTTATCCGGCCGTGGAGGCGGTACGGGGCCGAGGCAGTAATCGCGCAAGCAGCTGCGTAGGCTGCTGCGTGGCAGCTCCGCCGGAGGCGGTTCCCCACGGGCAGGGTGAGCGCGGGAGAGAGAGGAGAGAAGAAGAGAGGCCGGCTCGTAGGCCGGGCCCGGTAATTTTGCGTAAAACCCCCTCGGTTTTTGGATAATTGAAAAGTGGCCTTCCGGTGCTCTGAAAATTCTACAAACAATCAGGGCGTAAATGAAAGTATTTTAAGCATTTTTCCTATTAAGTCCAGGTTGAAATTCCAAATTAATTTTAGATTAAAAATTTATAGCTAAATTAACAAAAGAAACTTTGTTTATCTCTTGTAATTATTTTTACAAGGCAAAATAATTTCAGGGGACTTTTATAAATCTTTATTTATGATGTTTAAGCAATAGAAAATGGTAACTCATTATTTACTCTTATTTAAATTCTTTTTAAGCATTTTCCTTTAATCTTTAGTTAGTTTGATATTTTATGTGCACTTTCTTAACACAATATTTAATAACTTCATAATGCAATATGATGACATGCTCATGTATGACATGAAATGCACTTCATTTTCTCGAGAGTTGTTACAGCCCTCCCCCTTACAGGAATGTCGTCCCGAGATTCATGATTGAAAAGACTAGACGATATTGCTAAAGAATTCGGGATAGTTAGATCGGAGAAACTCCTCTTGCTCCCAAGTAGCTTCAGCTTTTGAGTGATTACTCCATTGAATCTTGTAGAACTTGAGGGTTCTACGTCGAGTCACTCGATCCTTGGTGTCGAGAACTTTGATCGGACGTTCGTCATACGTCAAGTCCTGGTTGTAACTCGTTCCACCTCAGCTGTCGGTATATCCACTCGGTGGTTTCAAACACTTCTTCGGTTGAGATACGTGGAATATATTATGTATACCCGACAAGTGCGCTGGTAATTTCAAACGATATGCCACAGCTCCACATCTTTCTAGGATTGGAAACGGTCCGATGTATCGTGGTGCTAACTTGCCCTTGATTCCAAACCTTTGAACACCTTTGGTAGGAGATACTTGGAAGATAAACTTGGTCTCCAACCTTGAATACCAACTCTCGACGTCTTTTATCGGCATAGCCGATCCGTCGAGACTTAGCCCTCTTAAGATTCTGTTGAATGAGACGTACTTGTTCCTCTCGCATATTTTACTAGGTCAGGTCCGAAGATTACCCTTTCTCCGCTTTCGGACCAATTCGGAGGTGTGCGGCAGCTACGTCCATACGGAGCTTGGAATGGTGACATTCCGGCACTTTCTTGATAGCTGTTGTTGTATGAAAACTCCGCCAACGGTAAACATTTCTCCCAATCTTTACCGTAGGTCAAGACACGAGCTCGAAGCATATCCTCGAGATATTGATTGATCCTTTCCGTCTCGTCCATCTGTTTGAGGATGATACGCCGAGCTTCGTATTAGTCTTGTTCCCATTGATTCATGCAATTATTCCCAAAACCTGGAAACAAACTCGCGTCCCTCGATCGGAGATGATGGTCTTAGGCACTCCATGCGGACGAGAGAATGCGAGCGATGTACAGCTCCGCATATTTTTCGGCGGTGTACCGAGTATGTACCGGTATGAAGTGAGTCGACTTAGTTAACCTCTCCACAATAACTCGGATAGAGTCGTGCTTTCGTGGGCTTAATGGTAACCGAACAATGAAATCCATGCTAATGTCTTCCCACTTCCATTCAGGAATGCCGAGGGGTTGCAATGGTCCCGCTTGCTTCAAGTGCTCGGCTTTGACTCGTCGGCAGACATCACACTCATTCACATACTTGGCGATTTCCCGCTTCATGTGTGTCCACCAAAATCTCTCGCTTCGGATCTTGATACATCTTGTTGGTTCCGAATGAATAGAATACTTAGATGTATGTGCTTCATCCATGATCTTCTTGCGGAGTGACAGGTCTTTTGGCACCACCAATCGATTCTTGAACAAAATAATTCCTGCATCGTCCTCTCTCGAAGCATTTAACTTCACCTTTCTTGAGTCGTCTTCTAATATGTTTCATACCAACACTTTTCCGTTGAGCTGCTACCACTTCTTCACAAATGGTAGGAATAAGAGCCAAATTAGTCAATGCTCCATACGGAATAATCCGAACATTCGGCTCATCACATTCCCGTGGAGATGCTTGAATCACGAGTTGAGCCGTGAGATTATTGCAATGTACCTTGCGACTCAATGCATCCGCTACGACGTTTGCTTTGCCTCGGATGGTAGCGAATCTCCAGCTCATAATCCTTGATTAACTCTAGCCATCTTCGTTGACGCATATTCAGATCTCGCTTGTGTGAAGATGTACTTGAGGCTCTTTTGGTCCGTGTATAGATGTACCAAATTTCCCAAGAGATAATGCCTCCAACTCTTCAATGCAAGAACTACCGCTGCTAGTTCCAGCATCATACGTAGGATAGTGTTCCTCATGACGCCTTAGTTGTCAAGAAGCATAAGCAATTACTCGACCTTCCCGCATTAGAACACATCCGAGTCCTGTTCATACAGTCCACATCACAAGTACACATCAAAAGTCTCCGTCGGATCCGGTCGAGCAAGTACTCGGGTCGTTGTCGACAACTTCTTTAGTGTTTGAAAAGCTTCCTCACATTCTTTGCTCCAATTATACTTCTTATCTTTTTCCAAGCAACTTAGTCATCGGCTTGGCTATCTTTGAGAAGTTTGGGATAAGTCTTCTATAATAACCAGCCAACCCTAAGAAACTTCGATTTGCGAAACCGAGTTCGGCGGCTTCCAATCCAACACTTCTTGAACTTTGCTCGGATCAACGGCCACTCCTTCTAGCTGATATCACATGCCCTAGGAACGGCACTTCCTTTAACCAAAACTCACATTCGCTAAACTTAGCATATAACCGATGATCCCTTAGCCGTTGCAACACAATCCTTAAGTGATTGGCATGTTCCTCTTCCGACTTGGAGTAGATCAAGATGTCGTTAATGAATACCACAACGAACTTGTCCAACTCCGGCATGAATACGGAATTCATGAGGTACATGAAGTGTGCTGGTGCATTGGTTAATCCAAAAGACATCACTAGATATTCATACAGTCCATATCTTGTGGAGAATGCGGTCTTTGGTATCTTCAGCTCTTATCTTAATTTGATGATACCCCGAGCGAAGATCTACCTTAGAGATGACTTTGGCTCCCATCAACCGATCAAACAAGATATCGATCCTCGGAAGAGGGTACTTGTTCTTGATGGTAACCGAATTCAAAGGCCTATAATCCACACATAGCCTTAATGTTTTGTCCTTTTTCTTTACAAACAAGGCTAGGAATCCCCGTGGTGATGAACTTGGACGTATATATCCTTTGTCCAATAATTCCTTTAATTGCACCTTTAACTCGCCAGCTCATTGGTCGGCATCCGATACGGCCTCCTTGATATTGGTGCTGTTCCAGTGCTGTAATTCTATCTTAAACTCTACCGCTCTGTCCGGCGGTCGTCCCGACAAGTCGTCCGGAAAAACATCCGGGTACTCACGGACTATGGGTATATCCTCCGGACTCTTACCTACAACTTTATTCACCATTGGCAGCATAGTTCGAGGAAAAGTTAAGAGTAAGCAATCTCGATCATGAACATGAGAGTTCAAGTATACGGCGTGAGATGCTATATCCAAGTACGGCCTTATGCAAATCCATCCATTGCATGCCAATAATTGCATCTAACCCTTGCCCATCTAGTATGATCAATGAAGTGGAATAAACTTTTCCATCCAACCATAATGGCATATTGGCAGCTTTTTCATTTGTAAGGATTTTACCCCCGGTGTTGAAATAATATGAGCACATAGCAACTTGGATGGCATGATGCGATGCCTAGCAACATATGACTTGCTAATGAAATTATGCGTGGCTCCCGAATCAAATAAAACCATAGCAGGATGATCAGCGATAGAAAACATACCCGCTAAGATTTGTCCTCCTTCGGGTAGCTCCTCGACTCGTGGTAAAATTTGCACGGCCAGTCTTCACCGGTGTATTCTTGACTGGTGCTCTTGGCTGATTCTCGCTGCTGTCCTTGCGGTCGTGGTGCATATGGTGCCTTCCGGGGATAGGGACAACTGCGGTAATAATGTCCTGGACGGCCACAATTGAAACATGGCGGTCCATTCTGCTCGGGGTGCTTGATTCACCGGTCTGGGGTTCCGAGCATTCTCGCTGATGATATGGCGGACGATATTGATTCGACCGCTGCTGCTGAGGTTGTTATGGTGGTTGAGGCTGCCGATAGTAATTTGGACGAGAAGGCGTGTGTTGGTAGCGCCGACTGATGGTGCAGTGTAGACCGATCCGTACTTCGATGGTCCGCCACTTCCTTGTCCAAGCAGCTCGGCCTCTTTTTGTTCTTCTCCGTCCGATGAAGGCGGATAGAATCTTCCAATGCGATAGCATCACTCACAAAGTCATTGAAGCTATCGGTCTTGTTTAACACTAGGCGTGATCGCAGCTTGGTACTCATTCCTTCCTTGAACAGATTCTTCTTCTTGGCATCCGTGTCCACATGTTCGAGGAGCATACTGAGCAAGACGGTTGAATACCTTAGAGTAGGTATGCACATTCATGTCGCCTTGCTTCGATGATAGAAACTCCTTCCTCTTTTGGTTCATCAAACATTCCGGAATATGGTGCTCCCTAAAGGCTTTAGTAAACTCTGCCTAAGAAACTTGATGTCCTGGAGGAAACATCGCCTTGTAGTTGGCCCACCATGCTCCAGCAAACCCTTGCAGTTGCTGGGAAGCGAAGAGTGTCTTTTGATGATCGGTGCATGGAAACAACTCCAGCTTCGATTCAATGGTGCGGAGCCAATGATCAGCCTCCGGTGGTTCACCCGCATCCGAGAAAACCGGGGCGAACCGATAAGAAGTCCGAAAAGGTCACCCTCTCTTCCGGTGCATTTCGGCCTTGGTGACGTTCCTGTGGAGTAGTATTACGGACCAGCTGCTCCAACAACTCTCGCTGCTCCACGCGAGAATCCAGCACAACTGCAATTGCTCGTGCCAATGTCGGGGTGGTGGTGGAGTTCCCGCCCCGCGTTGAGAACTTTCCGGCTCATCACGTCTCCTGGTTCCAACCATTCTGTCCAAGAAAATCTTCACGTTAGACATCTCAATTCCAATGTATTTATGGAAGGAACAGGAATACATAGACGAGATATTTCCGAATACTTTGATGCAACAACATTCTTTATTATAGCAACCACCAAATCCACAAGCACATACTCATACATCCAAGTTACACGATCCTTATTGTGACACTCGTGCGTGGTTACATCACGCTCGTTATTTAACTAACACCTATTTACATTCTAGTTTTCCTCACTCGGTACTAGTTGCTATCGCATTCTTCGTCGCGCATCCTGGACGTCACTCCCCGGCTCACGGAACTTCCGGCCTCGGATTCTGCATCCTCCGGTCGTGGAATCTCCGTGAAGTCTATGACTGAATCCACATCCATTATCTCCTCAGGATCCTCTTCTTCTTCTTCGATTCACCCGCTATAGGGTGCTCCCGCACTTCAGGTTCACCCTCGGGAGGTTGCTGTCCAATTGCTTCATTCAGTAGTGCATTGTGTGCCCGAAGTAGACCTTGCTCTAACCGATTGATCGGGGCATTTGCGGTTGCCAATTGTTGATCCTTAAATTGAATCTGCTGCTCCTTGTTTAGCAGCTGCGCCTCTCTAATCGTTAACAACTCCTCCTTTTCCTGCAGCTTGCCTTTCCAACCTTGCTATATGAACATCCTCCCTTCGTTCGCTTACGTCACTAACGATGGTACTCGTGCTGTCCATCTCTCGCGGAGAAGTAAACATATCGGACACAAGCGTACGCTAATCCAACATTTTAGCAAACTCTTTTATACTAGGAACTGCATAGATATATTACTACCACTTCTTTTCATTATTCATTGTTTATACAACTCAGCCCAACTTTTCCTACACTACCACATGACCAACATCCGCTAGTACCCTATTCTACATCTAACCTATGTCAGCAAAATGTGACTACCCTCCTACATTAGTAAGACCACAACACAACTAGGCCGACGGCGCGTGGCTGTCGGCGTCCGACTCGGCGTCCTCCTCTCGGTGAAGCCGGTGGTGGCTCGTGGTCCATGCCGGAGACCTCCTCGGCGTCGTCCGGTGGACCCCTGCTCGCTGTCGTAGCTCCTGGAACTGCCCAACGACCTCCTCGTGGTCGTGGAGCAGGGCATGGTGTGCCTCGGCCGATCCGTCGTACGATCCCTCAAGCTGGCCCATCCGGAGCTCTATCTCAATCAGCGTCTCCACGACGTGGTTACGCCTGCGCTGTCATCCCCGCCGACTACGCCAAGTGTGCCTCGTCGGCCTCGCGAGCGGCGTCTCGCTCTGCGGTGACCGTGACCAGCTGCTCGTCCAACGCTATAGCCGCCCCGTGAAAACCGTCACGGTCCCGAGCAACCTCCACCAGCTGCTCCTCTAGCTCGGCAATCCTAGCGTGGGACCTCCGTATCTCTTGGCAGTCCACTCGGCAGCGGTTCTTCCAAGCGCCTAGCTGTCGGTCCCGGCTCTGCGTCTCGTAGCTCCAAACCGTGGATCTGCTGCTCTAGCTCCGCGACGCGTGCAGCCCGGGTGTCCTCCTCCTCCCGAACACGCTTCCTACCGCGAGTCATCGGCATCTGCAGGGAACATGTTTAAACTGGTTAAACACTTCTTCCGACGGAAGAAAAACGAAAGTACAACCTATACAAGTACTACAAAACTAGCTAAGTATACCCCAATATTTCATTTAGCACACAATATGACATGATGCATGCTCGGCGGACTAACTACACGTACTATAGTATATAAGACTATAACGAATAGTTAGCACTTCCCAAAACCCGAACGTCGAACAGGTAGTAAAAATTCTAACTATTCTACATCCTTATAGGGCTCCGCACTTTCTCGTGTTCTAAACGTACTAACGTGTTAAGTTTTGAAAACAAGCTTGCGATGAAGAAGCTGTTGCCTCCGAACCGCTCCGATACCAGCTGTGACATCCCCTCCAGGACACCCGGGAATCGGAACAGAGGGACACTCGACGAAGCGAGTTACAACAGATGTATCATCTCATACAAGCCGAATATATACATCATGGTATAATACAACCAGGTTTTCGAAATCCAAACATTCGTCCAGCGGAAACATAAACATTATTGAAGTTTAACATCCTACGAGTGTTGCAGTGGAAACTTGTACTTTATACAACAAAAGACTATCAACGTTCAACGTGATGTACTCGAGCCCGTCGTACACCACAATCCTTCCTCTTCACGGCGTCGGGATACGTTCCCATTGGAGGGAACCTCCCTCAGGATACTCGCTCCTCTTCCGGGAAGCTACCATATAAGTTGTGATAGTACGACTCATTTCCTAAAGATAACGAACAAACCCCGAGTATTCTAATACTCGGTAAGACTGACCCGTCAAAAATGGCACGCTAAGGCCGACGCCTACTATGCAAAGGCTTTCCGGCTGTGGGTTTACTCCTTTGCGAAAACAGCATTAAAGGGTGGATCCTTACTTTCAATATTTTAGCTCAACATTAAGGTCATTAACCTTGATATTTGCAGACTATCACTATGGCAATCAAGTTGGCAAGACAAGATAAAATCGATCATTTTCCTGTTCATCTCTCATCCTCAACTTCCATGTTGATTAGCTACGATGTGACGAGCTAAACAAGTTGTACTCATTACTGCGAGCGACAGCGATTCGGATCGATTTATACCAGCTGGCAAAACCCGACTACACGACGTATACGCACACATCGGTCGTATACGACAACTTTTCCCGCTAGCACCTGACAGAAGACTAGCCATTTCCAAACTCCCCGGGAGTATGGCGACTCCACGATTTCCTTCGTGGCCGACCCATCTCCCTCCCGTGAGACTAACCTCTCACTAACAGTCGGCAAAAGAGAGTTGGCTACGCTACATCTCCGGGGCGGTAGGGTACATCAGCTTGCTGGGTCCATGATACCAGCATGTAGTACGGTCCGTTCAAACTTGTTCAACTAAGCCGACAACGAGTACGATCCTTGACCGACACGGACGGGGCTACCACCTTGCAAGACCTCATCTCCGTCTTGCCCTTTCTCCTACGGGGCCGGTCCGGTCTCAACTTCATTAACACTCTCTTCATCTTAGTGTCAACACATCACTCCTTAAAGCCTCCACGCTTTAAGATTCCCTAAAACATCTACCGTTGCGTGCGACTATAAGTTAAGCCTAGCTTCTATTGAGCTACCTGTACCAGTATAGTATAAATAAATGGAAACCTATCTCAATGCATCTAGGGTATCAACCATTCCCTAGCACCTAATGCACAAACATAACTTAACTATGTGATAAAAGAAAATATTTAAAAACATAGGTAGGATGCACCGGGGCTTGCCCGGATGCGAGTCGGGGTTAGCTTCCTCGGCGTGTGGGTCGACTTCGAGATTCCCTTCGCCTACCTCGACCTCGGGTGGAACCTCGATCACCTCGGAACCTAGGTCGACCAACAATGCGTCGCGAATCACAATCATGCATGCATGAATGAATAGGATATGATCATGCAAAGGTTTTATTAAGTATGTTCCTCAACTAGTGGTTAATGATTAATTATGTTCAGTAATTAACAATTAATAATTCATCATATACGTTAATTAACCAATTATAATTAGGCATGTTCGAGGAATCGATAATTAACAATTGATTATGCTCATTAATTAATGCTTATTCATGGTTATTAAGTACTAATTAATCATATTCCTTAATCAATAATTAATTATGTTCATTAGTTACTAATTACTTAGGTTTATTAATTAATAACTAATCCTGTTTATTAACCAATAATGAATCAATACTTAAAGTACATGTGATAATACATAGGATATTAAATTGGAAGCATATGATAATGTGTAAGTTTCATTTTGAAAATTACTTTTCATAATTACTTTCGTCTACAGTATCTCCTTGATTTAATAAATTTCTTTTCTTAAATTAAACATTTATTTAGCATAAAATAATATCTAACAAAGGCATTTTATTTCATAAACAGGCAGATCTTATTTTTCCGAGTCTAACAAAGTTTGTTTTACATTTTTCCGATTTTTATTGAATTTTCTACAAATTTTTGATAATTTAAATATGTTTACGTGCCACACGCCGGGCCACGGGGTAGCCACACCAAATCCCCACGTGGCCACACGTGATCCCGCGCGTGTGGCCCGCGTTGTGGCACCACCGTGGCGGCGAGCCCACGGCGGCGCGGCCCCGGGTTGGCCGACGGTGCCCCAAAGCTCACCGCGAAGCCTCCTAAATGATCTACGCGGCTTGGCGAACTCCGTGGAGTGGATGAACTAACATGAGCTTGCCCGAAGCACGCCGGCGGCGAGGTGCGGGCACGACGGAGCTCCGGCCGTGGCGCGAGCTCATCCGAATGCTTAAAAATTTGGGAAAAATGTGTTGTGAGCTACTACGGAGCATGAGCTAGCTTGACATGATGCTCTAGAAGCTTGAGCACGGCGGGAGAGGGTGCTCACCATGGGACCGATGGCGGCGGCGGACCGAGCTCCGGGGAAGAACGACGATTGCTCAGCTCTCGTGAAATAAACTCGATGATGAGTTGCTCAAGAGGAAGATCCTCTAGTTGCGCATTAATGGGAAGAAATAGGAAGACAACGGCTCACCACCGATCACGAATTTGAGGGTGCGGCGGAAGAACGACGACGAGCTCGTCCGGTCGAAACGGCTTCGCCTCGACGGAGTAGGGCAGCTCGTCTTGATTGAAAAGTTTGAGGAGCTCCAGGGTGCTTTTGCGGAACTCGTGGTGGCTTTGGTTCGGACGGGGAGTGGTCGGGGCGGTTTGGCGACGGTGAGGACGAGAGGGCGGCAATGGCGGCGGGGTTGGGGAGAAATGGAAGAGAGAGAGGGAAAGATAGGACCAAGCAGGGGGTCTTATCCGGCCGTGGAGGCGGTACGGGGCCATGCAGGCGGCTGCGCAAGCAGCTGCGTAGCTACTGCGTGGTAGCTCCGCCGGGAGGCGGTTCCCGCGGGCGGCGGAGAGACGCGGGAGAGAGAGGAGAGAAGAAGAGAGGCCGGGCGAGAGGCCATGCCTAGTAATTTTGCGAAAAACCCCTCGGTTTTTGGATAATTGAAAAGTGGCCTTCCGTTGCTCGGAAAATTCTACGAAAAATCAGGGGCGTAAATGAAAGTATTTTAAGCATTTCTCCTATTAAGTCCAGGTTGAAATTCCAAATTAATTTCAGATTAAAAATTTATAGCTAAATTAACAAAAGAAACTTTGTTTATCTCTTGTAGTTATTTTTACAAGGCAAAATAATTTCAGGGGACTTTTATAAATCTTTATTTATGATGTTTAAGCAGTAGAAAATGGTAAACATATTATTTACTCTTATTTAAATTCTTTTTAAGCATTTTCCTTTAATCTTTAGTTAGTTTGATATTTTATGTGCATTTTCTTAACACAATATTTAATAACTTCATAATGCAATATGATGACATGCTCATGTATGACATGAAATGCACTTCATTTTCTAAGAGTTGTTACATTCTCCTTCTTCCTGCTCATGCTCATGCTCATGCTCGGGCTCATGCTCATACTCGCTGATATTGCTCATAAGCATCAAGCGGCCATTGATAAACCGGAGGAGGTGCATCTTCTTCTTCCTCGGAACCCGGAGGAGAGACCTCCACACCTTGTGTCCTCATGAATGTCTTCATGCGCTGGGCATTCTTGTTCGTGCGCTGTTTGTTCTTGTGTATGTCAACTGCATTGGTCGTGCACACATTGAAGATGGCTTTGAGACTTTTCTTGAGCCAAGAGGTGGGAGATCCTTTGCGCCGAGGTGCACTAGAGGAGGATAGAGCAGCTGCGCCAAAGAAAGATCCATGATGAGGTGGAGAGGGAGCGGCAATGGTGTGAATCTGTTTTGGACGAAGCGGGAGGTGCTTGCATTCTTTCTCAAACGTCGCCCAGTCTCTTTCTCAATCATTGTCATGATGAAAGGGGCATATGGCATGGTCCTCCGGGTAGCATATGAAGCTCCGTGAATCTCTTCCATGATATGACCCATCACACGGAATCCATCGTAGTCCGGAGCCATTCTCACAAGAACATTCCTTGAATATGATACAATCTTGGTGGAGTAGCCGTCCTTAGGAGCAATGTTATGGCGAAGGAGACGGTTCATAAGAAGATAGTAGGGGCGCAAACCTTCGGTCCTCGCCAATGATAGCATTGTCCGGATCTTCATACATAAACTCCAAGAGCCTATTTCCTAGAACTGGCTCATTGGTGATGTTGGTCTTCCTCACATCATTCTTGGGCAAGCAAAAATAAGAGGCAAATTTCTTGTAGCTGACATTGTATTGAATTCCCTGAGTGATCCAAAACACTTTGCCCCGACCTCTTCCATCCAAGTAAAGAGTAGCCCGGAACCGACAAAGGACCTCTTCGTTCCAGTCATACTTGAATGCCATCAAGTCATAGACACCTTTTGCTTTGCATTGCTCAATGACTTGATCAAAAAGTGGATCTTGCTTTCTAGCCATGTAATTCCAATCAATCCATCGATGAGGATGGAGCCTCCGATGCTTCTTGTCATCAAGCTCAATGAAGAAACACCGATAATAATCTTGCTGAAACCAAGTGTAAAACCTGTCATCGAAGCCTCTTGTTCGGCACACGCTCCGGATGAGTGGTCCTATCTTCAAGCAATGATCTTGGCCACTTCTTATAGTCAAAGCAAGCATGATCTCCACGATACACAGGATGGTGCACTCTCAATCCAGGTGACCTGCCGCAAATCCTCACTTGGAATGCGATTTGAGCTTCCCCGCAGCTACTCCCTTGCCCTTAGCTCTTCGATCGGGAAGAGCACCACCTCGCTCAACTCAAATGGTCCGAGCAGCCTGTGGTGGTCGAGATGTTGTGCTCTTTCTCCTCTTAGGCTCGGGAACAATCTCATCGATGCCCTCATCACTAGGAAAATCCAAATCCTCCCCTCGGATTCTTCAACATAGGCTGCTGAGCTGTTCCTCCCGGAACCTTAGTTCTACCCAATTGACGAGTGATCCGACAAGAAAAAGGACACAATGATCACAAGGAATGCTAGAGAAGATTCAAAATTATAATTATTCACTTGTGATCGCACTCGTGCCGAACGGAGGTTCCGCAAAGTGCGGAACTTCGTCAAAGACGGAGGTTCCGTCACGGGCGGAGGTTCCGTCCGGGCCGGTGCAAGCACACGAAAATCGCTATAACTTTAGATCTACCGTCTAACTACTCAAGTCCTTCAAGAATAATGTAGACTAGTTGCTAGGGAACTACAACTACGAGATGATGCACATAAGGTAGTTAAGAATTGCCAAGGATGCCAATTTTTCGCTCGACTGACCTCATACTCGGCTCATGAGTTGCATATGATTCCAATGACTTGGCCTTTTGCAACTTGGGGGCTGGATATTGTCGGACCATTCAAGAAAGCGCCAGGAGGGTTTACTCATATTTTTGTGGCAATCGACAAATTTTCCAAGTGGATTGAAGTCTGAAGTTGTCACTAGTGTGACATCCCATGTCACGATTAGGTGCTAATGACCAAATTAAGACCCTAAGTACCCAACTAATGAAACCCTCATACTAATTACCCAAAGGAAACCAAGAAAAAGAAAAATGGGAAAAAGCCAAAGAAAAAGGCAAACCCTAGGGCTAAACCCTAACCCCGAGAAAAAATTCAAAACTTTCAATAGCACTACCCTCACATTTTTGCACCATCATATTGTACATGCAAAATCATGAATTTACAGCATTTTTACAAAATTTTGGGATCAAATTTTAAAAACTCAAAAATTCAAATTGAATACAAAACAACATTGTTTATGAATTTTGTATGAATTTTTAGAAACCGATTCAAAACTTTGACCTAAAACAAAAGTTGTAGGTAATAACCCTAGGATTCTCCCTGCAGTTTTGGTTTAATTTTTGGAGCACCAGAAGTGTCCTTTTTTTCAAAAAACTGGAAACCTAGATTTGAATTCGAAATTTCTTCATTCGAGCTCATTGCCCAGTGGGCAATGGTGGCCCTGCCACCGGTCTGCCGCCTCCGCGCCTGCCCCGTCCCGTCAGCCCCATGCCCCAAGGCAGCTCCCCAACCACCTGGTGTACCCGCCGACCAACAGGGAACCAGCCGGAGTTACTCCTCCCCGCCCATGTCATTCGCCCCTGCCATCCCCTGCTCTGTCCTCCATCCGTTTGACTGTCGAGCGCTCCTCCTCCCATGGACAAAACTAGCAGCAGGCCTAACTCTCTCCCCCCCCATCCAGCGCTCCCTCACTCCACTCCACTCCCGTGAGCACCCCAGCAAGCACCTGAAACACCCTCAACCCCTTCTCCCTTTTGCCGGCGAACAAAGGACATAAAGGAAGCGAAACCTCCCTGTTTCGCACCGTCGCATGCCGTTTTTGCTGCTGCTCCTCCACGGTAAGCTCCAAGGCACAACTCCACCTCAATTCGGTGCGCAAGGTCTCTAACTAGTGCCCTACTTAAGGAATTTCACTCTCGTGCGATAACGCGGACGAATTTCGCGAGCCCAAGTCGCTTCCTCGCTGCCCATCGCGAGCAACGCCGCCTCAACGACGAACTCCTGCTTTTCGGCCTCCTCGACCTCTAGTTAGTCCGTGCCGGTCTTCTAGATGCTTCCGTGAAGCTCCTCGACGAAACGACACTCAATTTGGTGCATCCTACCGAGTGCACAGCCTCGCCGAACTTCGTCGGATCGCGTACTTCGCCGCCGGCCATCCTCCAGGTGAGCTTCTCCGATGGGGAATCCCTCCTTCGTGCTCGCCATCATGGGAGAAACCTGTGGGTGGTAGTTTTGGGCCTATCCGAGCTACGAGGCGTGCTACGGCAAGTTCCTCGGCGAACTGCAGCCGTCTCCGGCAAGACCGGCCGTCGTGCGTGGGTCTTCTCCAGTTTAATCCGACCAATGGAAATATCGTAAATAGTATCAAACTTTGATAATTATAGAAAACTTCATAACTTTTCATTTCAAAACCCAAAAATTGCAAACTAAATTGATTTGGATTCCTCAAAAGCTGTACTTTCAGAAAAGTAACATGAACTCGTAATTTTGGGTCATTTCCATATTTTTCCAAAAATGTTAAAATGCAATCCACATAAACTTATTTAAACCATAACTTTAAAAATATGTGTCCAATGGAGAGGCCACTTGGTCAGAGCATGCATCCTGGTACCCTTGAGCATCTTGCATTGGAAAATCTCACTTTCATTGCATATTTTTCAAGTTATGGCATTAATGGCATTTCTTGTAATTAATTTTTAGTTAATTTTATATAAATTATCTTGGCATGAAACTTGGTAGATCTGCTCACTATAGCCCTGTGCACTTGTATAAAACTCCATGTTTAATTTTGAGCATGTTACATATTTATTTTTGCTGTCCTTTCGCTTAATTCAAGAAAGTGTTAATTTTCAGCATGTTAAGTATTGAGCTATGTCCTTAAATTTGTGTATTGGCATGCTCATGTAAATATTCACTTCCATAATGGCAGGAAGTTCCGTTAATATTGCACTTATGCTAATTAAGTGAATGCTTTTCCTAAGAGTATTAAAAGAAAGGTCGTTATCACATGTGATAATAGGAGTTCCCCCAAAACCCTAACTCTCTTGTCCCACATTTAAACTTTGCTAATCATTTCAATTCTGAACTACAATGTTTAAACCACAGCCCTCATGTTCTTTTACTTACACATTGCTTGTCTATGTTATACCTCCGAGTGGTGATTTAATTTGACTCCATTAAAAAGAAAAGGAATTATATGTTCATGCATGTTGTGAGTTCCACGAAGTCAAGTTTACTAAATTTATGCATATGGCATTCATACAAGACAGTACCCATGCATTATCATCATCATCGGACCTTGTATTCTTTTTACTTATGCTTTGCGTTTCACTCTCTAGGTGACGACGTCGAATTAATTCCGCCGGAAGAAGCCGTCCAAATCTCCACACTTGTGAAGCTAGTACTAACTTCGATCACTCTCAAGGCAAGCCCCGAGTGCATTCCATTTGTTTCAAAAATGCTTTCTTTTATCAGTATATTAAGGATGATGGATGTGCATTTATGTTCTAGAAATTGTTTGGAAATCCACGTGCATGATATCCCTATATGTCCTATGTAGAATATGTGTCATATCCTCGATAGAAATGCTATGCCATGCTTATGGAGTCAACGATAGAATGGGATACTCACATATTGCTTAAAATTACACTTGAATATGATGAATTGGTAAAATTGAGAACACCCGATTGTGGCTCCGCGAACAAGTTTGAGTTGTGTACCACTTGCATACCTTTCTTATGAGGATTGATAAACCTATGTAGCTTGTGAATTGTAAAGTGGGTCGGATATCTCACCGACCCGGAGGTGATGTGTATGGCACGGTGGTTGCACAGAGTTGAGGACCGTTGGAGAGTGCACGGGTTAAGCCTTGGGCGCGTTGAACGGGTCGCAAGGGGGACGTGTACTCGGTGTCGGTGGCCCCGTGTTTTGCTTTATGATGAACTCGCGAACGGTGGCCATACGTGTTCTTAAATGATGCGTATGTCGTGAATTTGGGTCTTTCCTGCAGGATTTATAATTCGATAATTATCGCCGTTTCCTCTCGGTTAATGAGTACTGCTTGTTTCCAGCAATTTACAATGTGTAGTAAGAGGAAAAGAATGAGAAGCTCGCTGTTTTATATTGATATCAATTCGTATTGCAACCTCTTGTTTTGCTTAGCATGCTCACTAAAGTTCTTTTTATGCAATAACCCTATTAATTTGGCTAACCATATAAGTGCAAACCTAATTAGTTAGGCGTCGTTTTATGCAAAATGCCAAGTTAAACCAGTCAAGCCCCATGCATCTAGGTGTCGGTCTTACACGACCAATTTGATGGGTATGACTTGCGGAGTATGTTAGATACTCGGGCTTTGCCACTACATGTGTATTTCCGGGTTTTCCGCAAGCTGGATATTATGATTGTTGTGGTAAGGTTGTGTGGAATGGAGAGGAGCCCAAAGAGTGGACCATCGAATGGGTTCCTAGCTCTCCGACCCATGATGAGTGAGCCGTGGCCTAGGCCGGCATGGTTCACCTAAGGTACCTATGTATCATCGTGTTGCTAGTGCCAGTCATTTAGTCAAGTCGTGGACTGCTGTATTAAGAGCGATCCGTGAGATTATTTATTTTCGTTTCAACCTTGACTGGTATATTTAGGAAGGGAAATTTTAAGCATCTCTTGTGAAATATCTGGTCCGTAGGCTGCTATTTTAAAAGAGCAGTCTATGATATTATGTAATCTTAAACCTTAAGACTGGTTATTTTTTCTATATAGCATGATTTTGTTAAAGTAAGCTACCGCTATGCGTTATGATCTCGTGCTGATTAGAGCCGGTATTTTGTCATAGTTGGTTTAAGCTGAAATAACCATCATTGCTTAGATATAGAATTTGATTGGTAGGAATGAGATGGTAAACTCGGTCGACCAAGTATGGAAAAGAGAAAGGAAACTGAAACATCATCACAATTAACAAGATAGCAATTAAAGTACAAAAGTACTAAGATAAAACCGATTGTTTAGCACACAAAAAGACTGGTCCTATGACAAATATCTACTGGGCGGGACCACTAGAATCTCCAGTATCTCCGACCTTAGGGGCTTCCGCCCATCTATCATCAATTGTTCCTTCGAGCCGGAGGGAGAAGAAAGCAAATCACCGTCCGGATCCTCGAATTCGTCTTCTGTTGTTTGTCCGAAGGCTGCGGCGGCGTCTCGAGCAACTTGGTTCGAGGCGGGAAGTGTCGCGGCTTCGTTTAGCGGAACACCGGTCGGGTCCACAGGGACATCTTCGACTAGTTCCGTGACGCTGCCAATAAGTGAATTCCTCAAATCATTGAACCGGTCTTCGGTAGTCTCCGGATGGGCACCCGCTCCGATAAAGTTGAAATCGCTGTCTTCGACCGGAGTCCAAGACCGGATTATGGCAACGACATGCCCTCCTCCCGCTGCGGCGATCATCTTGGAGTGCTCTCCGATCCTTCGAGGAACATCCCAAATTGCAGTTTCAAGGTCCAGTTCATCCTAATGAATGGGTTGACCCCCGTTCGGATACTCGAGCGTCCTCATACCGCCTCGCCGCAAGCTCGAAGGAGAAGAAGAAGTACAAGAAAAGTCATAAGTGCAGACCGGTATTAAAAAGTGTTTTCTAAACAAGTTAGGGAGAAGCAACTTACGCTTGTGCTTGATGTCCAAAGCTCGAACCAGCCTTTGATGTTAACGTTAGAAGCCTTCATCTTGGCTTCGCTCTTCGATAGGCGCTCGGATTTCGCGTTCCTTTGCCTTGAGCGCAAGCCGGGGAGACTCATGCGCGATCCTCGGAGTGCTTTCCTTCTCCATCTACGCAGCTTTGGTGGCTTCCAATGCTTCGACTAGCTCGGTCTTCAGGCGAGCATTGTCATTTTCAAGCATTCTATTAGAACGGAGGGTCCGGGCCGGAATGTTGTCCTTGGCAGTGAGTTCGCCCTCCAATTCACTAATACGAGCAGCTTGTTGCTCTTCAACTCGGGAGCCCTCATCGAAGAGCTTGTTCTTGAGCAGCCGCCTTTTCGGAGAGAACTTCCTCGGGTTTTTTGTGAGCAGCGACAAGATTTCAAGTGCAGAAGTAGATAGGCCGGTCGGAAGGATCACAAATCAAGTAAGGAAATTAAAGCTAAAGTTTAAGCCTTACTCCGGACTTCTTTCCGGAGTTTGACGATCTCCTCGTCGGCGGTCTTCCATCATGCGATGGGTGGGTATTCATTAGATTTGCTTCTCTCGTGACATCCCATGTCACGAATGGTAGTTAAGCACCTAATTACACCCTAATTATCTCCCTAATTATCTCCCTAATGCAAACCCTAATGCTAACCCTACGGAAGAAAAACAGGAAAAGAAAAAAATGAGAAAAAAATAAAAGAAAAAGGGAAATCTAGGGCTAAACCCTAGCCCCTTAGGAAAGTGCAAAAATTACAAAGGTACCACCCACATATTTTTGCACCATTGCATTGCCCATACAAAAAGATGATTTTACAGCATTTTTACAAAATTTTTGGACAAAGTTTCAAAAGCTCAAAAATTCAAATTAAAATTTTAAATGCGCCTGTTTATGAATTTTATACGAATTTGTCGAGGCAGAATTTGAACTTCAAATTCAAACATGAAACTTAGAGCACTTCATTCTGAAGCTCCCCATATTTTTGTTTCAAATTTTGGAGCCTCGAAGTATGAAATTCGACCAAATTTCAGAAACGCAGAGTCAAATTCCAAAATTCAAACCCGAGCTCATTGCCCAGTGGGCAATGGCGGCACCGCCCGCCGGTCCGGCGCCACCGCGGCCGCCCCGCGCGTGCCCCGCCCTGTCCCATCCGCCACGCCTCCCCGGCCACCCGCCCAACCAAAATTGTACCCGCCGGCTAACAGGAACGGCCGGGCATTGAAGCCGCGCCCGTCCCCATCGACCGACCGAGCGCCGCCCTCGCTCCCTCCTCTTAGAAAACGGCACTAAGGAGAAGATTGCATCTCCAATCTCGTCGAATTGTTTTCCCACCTCCCTCTCCACCCTCCGGCGCCCCCACTCGGCTCCCTCTCCCTCCCACGCGCGAGCACCCGAGAAAATCGCCGCCGCCTCCCTTCTCCGACCGCCATGGCCGCTGCCGCCTCGTGCGTCGCCTAGGTGAGCCCTCGGCCTTGCTTCACCGGAACGCGCAAGAAGGCGGCCACTCCCCCCCCTAATACCGGTTACCTCCCGGCACAGCAGCTCGTCGAGGTTTGCAGGATTCGCAAGCCGCCGCCGTCGTTCGCCGCCACCTCCACGGCGCGGGCCTTCCTCCGGCCACCCCCTCGACACCGGACCCACACCGCTACTCCCCATCCCCGGGTGAAGCTTCCGGACCCTGCCCCCTCCCTCTCGTGCAGCACGCCGGACGCGCGCGGCTGCCGAAGTCCCCCGCAGCGCCGCCACTCGCCGCCGGCCGTCCCCGGCCGCCCGTGGACCCCGTGGACCCCACCACGTGACTCGCCTCCGCACGCGCATCGTTTCCACCGAAGCGCAGCTCACGCGCCGCACTAACGCACCGCCGCGCACGACCTCGTCGACGCAGGCCGCCGTCCGTCGGAGCGCGCGCGCCGCCCTCTCGTTCCAATTTGCCGGTGGCATTTTTGTAAATATTGCGAAGTTTGTTCCATTTTGAAAAATTCATATCTCCTGATTTAAAAGTCCAACAATTGCAAACTAAAATGTTTTGAAAACTACTAAACTTGTACTTTCATGAAAGTAACACGAGCTGGTCAGATCTGCACATTTTCATATTTTTACAAAAATGACAAAAGTCAATCAACAAAAACTCACTTAAGCCATAACTTTAAACATATAGATCCAAATTTAATGCCACTTGGTTAGAGCCTTCATATAAACATACTTGAATTTCTAGCACTGGAAAATCTGCATTTCATTGCATATTTCTTGCATCCTCTGTATTTAATTTTTAATTAAATCTGTATAAATTATTTTGGCATGAAACTTGGTAAATAAATCCCTCCTAGTCATGTTCATATGTAGAAAATCCCATGTTAAATTTTGAGCATGCTAAGTAATTATTTTTGCTGCCCGTAGATTAATTCAATAAAAGGTTAATTTCAGCATATGTAAAAAGGGTTTTATGTTTCTAAAAGTTATATTTTCGCATGTTTATGTAAATTTCATTGTCCACTGTGTCACTTAGTCTAACTTGACAGGATTGGTGAGAAGTTTTCGCTAAAATCATGTATGTATTAATTTTGGAATCAAATTCTTGATTTAAAGTGTGATCGTCATCGCATGTGATGTTGAACTTCACCTAACCCTAGTTATCTTGGTCCGCATTTACACTTTGCTAATTCCTTTTAAATCTCAACACTTAGGTTGAACCACAAGCACTCCTATACCTTGTATTAATCCATTGCTCATGTATGTTAGGGCTATAAGTGGTAAATTATTTAACTCCATTTAAAAGAGAAAAAATGTATGTATTGTGCATGCTAGAAATTTCACGAAACTAAATGGTACTAAACTCATTCATATACACTCCTACAAAACAGCACACATGCATCACCATCATCATCGACCTTGTATTCATGTTACTTATGCATTGCATTTCATTCTCTAGGTGACGAGGCCGAATTGATTCCGCCGGAAGAGACGGTTGCAACACTCAACGCTTGTGAGGCTAGTGCTAACTTCGATCACTCTCAAGGCAAGCCCCGGTGCATTCCTAATATTTTTGAAATGTCTTCCTTTTATCACTATATTAAGGATGATGATTGTGCATTTAAGTTCTAGGAGTTGAGTGGAAATCCACATACATAAAAATTCCTATATGTCCTATGTTGATTATGTGTCATACCCTCGTTAGAAATGCTATGCTATGCCTATGGAGTCAACGATAGAATGGGAATCTCACTTATGGTCTATGGTTAAATTTGAAGATGATGAATTGGCTAAAATTGAGAACAGCCCATTGTGGCTCCGCGAACAAGTTTGAGTTGTGTACCACTTGCATACCTTTCTTATGGGGATTGGTAAACCTATGTAGCTTGTAAGTTGAGAAGTGAGCCGGATATCCCACCCACCCGGAGGTGATGTGTATGACACGGTGGTTGCACGGGTTGAGGACCGTTGGAGAGTGCACGGGTTAAGCCTTGGGCACGTTGTTGAACGGCCGCAAGGGGGACGTGTACTCGGGGTCGGTGGCCCCGTGATTTGCTTTATGATGAACTCGCGAACGGTGGCCATACGTGTTCTTAAATGATGTGTATGTCGTGCATTTGGGTCTTTTCTGCAGAAATTAATAATTCAATAATTATCGTCGTTTCCTCTCGGTTAATGAGTACCACTTGGTTTCGAGCAGTTTATAATGTTAGTAAGAGGAGAAGAAGGAGAAGCTTGCTGTTTTATATTGATATCAAATTTGTATTGCAAATTCTTTTATTGCTAGTATGCTCACTAAAGTTTCTTTTATGCAACAACCCTATTAATTTGGCTAAGTCATAAAAGTGCCAACCTAATTAGCGTAGGCGTTGTTTTATGCAAAATGCCCGATTAAACCGGTCAAGCCCCATACATCTAGGTGTCGGTCTTAGAGGGCCAATTTGACGGGTAAGACTTGCGGAGTATGCTAGATACTCGAGCTTTGCCACTACGTGTGTATTTTCGGGATTCCCGCAAGCCGGGTTTTGCGATTGTTGTGGTAAGGTTGTGTGGGATGGAGAGGAGCCCAAAGAGTGGACCATTGAATGGGTTCCTAGCTCTCCGACCCATGATGAGTGAGCCGTGGCCTAGGCCGGCATGGTTCACATAAGCTATCTATGTATCGTCGTGTTATGTATTCGCTTTCGCACTTTATTTTGAACAAAGATCATGGTTATGTAAACTTAAATTTGAACCTAATTATCTTTTATTCGGAACTCTATATTGTAATCGAGACTTAATTATGTAAACTTGTAAATCGTGTATGTTTATTAATGTGATGCTATGTATGGTTGCTTCGTCAATCATCTCCCAAGGCGATCCGTACCACACTTAACTATCTTTCGGGATAGGGGTGTGACAAACTCGAGCTCGGGCTCGAGTTACTCTCCGCCTCGCACGACCTCCGCCGGTGACCTTGAAGCTCGATGAGCTGTTGCCCCGACCTCGACCTTTAGCCCCGCCTTCAATGCACCCGACGGGAAGGACAGGAATGGGCTGTTTTCTCCAACCACTCCGCCACGACGCCGCCCATGGCTCCGCCAAACGCGGGACACTCCATCCCCGCTTCACCGACATGACAAGCTACGGGAGCGACGCGACGACCCGGTCAAAACACTCAAGCATACGTCGGGGGAGGGACCGACGGGACGGCTCAAACATCCGGATAAGCGGACGCCGGTACGCGCCGAAGCGACGGTCCTGCAGCAGCTAGGAGCTGCGGGCGCGCCACCGAGCTGTACCGCTAAGCGGCCGTGTTGCCGGTTAAGCGCTCCCCTAGGACTTGCAGACCCCGCGGTTGGTGAGTTTGTGGGGATGGTCATTCACCCCTTTGAGTCCTTTTTCACCTCCTTGACGCGGGGAGGAAGAAGACTCGGACCGGGGAGCAGATGATGAGAATCACGGCCCCACCCGCGAGTGCAACATGGTGCACGCCGCGGTGGCGGGGCACGAAGCGACGATGGGCCGGCCTCACCGGAGCTCGGCGCTCCGGAACGCCAAGCAGTGCAACGTGCGCACACCGCACCACCCGACGGCGCCGACATGCGGGCCCGCCCGTAACATCCTGGCCCGGTGTTTAATAGGATTGATAGAATACTCATGTCAACAAGTTGCAACTTCTTTTCCGGAAGTTTATCTCTAAAGAACTCTAAGGTTAAGCGTGCTTGGCCCGGAGCAATTTAGGGATGGGTGACCGACCAGGAAGTGATTCCCGGTGTGCACGAGTGAGGACAAAGTGCGCAGATGTCGTATACTTGCCTTATGGGTATACGAGATGATGAAGAAATGGATACGCAAAGACATGGTGACAAATTAAGGAAGATAAAGATTATGGCGATAGGCAACAGATCGGTCCTTGACCGGTCCGAGATAACAGAAGATCCTGAATACCGGTATGGAAGCAAGGCGGACATTAAGACCGGTATACAATGACTTGAGGAGCAAGTTATTGAACAATTCGTAGTCCGATTAGGACTCGAATCAATAAAGAAAGTTAGAAATAGAACTCCATATATGTAATTCATGTAATCGATTAGGACTCTGCATGTAACCCCAGCCTCCCGGATATATAAGGCGGAGCAGGGACCCCCGAAAACTCTCCGAGATCTTGCAATTAGCAAATCGCTAAAGGCAATACATAACATACAGGACGTAGGGTATTACTCTCGAACCGAGGGGCTCGAACCTGTCTAAAATCGCGTGTTCCCGTGTGTTCCGTGTGTTGCACCATCGAATTCCACGCTCGTGAGAGACCGAGTAGTACTAGTGCCGAGTTTAAGACTCGACATTTGGCGCGCCAGAAGGGGTCCCGGCGAGTTCCCGACGAGTTCGATGGCCTCTTCGTTCGTCGTCGACTTCGAGCCCGGCTTCCGGATCCGCTTCGGGTCCCTTGACTTTGAAGCCGATTCGGCCAAAAACTGCTTTTGATGAATCCAACTTGTTGTCGGGCCGCAGCTTCGAAGCGCGATCACCTGCCACGCTTGGCATCCCGAGCACGGAACTTGGCGGATCCGACGCAGCTTTAGCGCGAACAATCGGACCACCCGCATCTCGGATTGAAGCTCAATCCGTAGAGATGAGCCGCTCTAGCGAGTTCGTTGATGACTTTGAAGAAGAACGTCCAGCCTTCTTCCAAGTCTTCATGACGAGACCAGTTATTCACCAACTTACTTCGGAGGAAGCTGCTGAAGAAGAAGAAAGGTCGGCGCGAGAAGAATCCGATCACCGTCACCGTGAAGACGAAGAAGCAAATAGGGATGAACGACCTCCGCAACCTTCAGCTGCAAACCCGCGTGCAAATACTGCTGGTCAGGCCGGAGGAAACGCTCCCGCGATCGTTCCCCAGCCACGGGCCCATTGCCGGACCGGTCCGGAGACCGGAAGAAACTTCCCCAGGATATAACAGCCGACGTGGGTGTCGCAGTGGAAGGCGGCATCGTTCTTCGAGCGGGGCTTTGGATTTGAGCTCCATGGAAGTGGAATTAAATGGCGCTCGGGTCTTCATGTCGCCGTTCACAACATTGTTGGAGTGAAACAAATCCTCGAGACAATACCGGAAGAAGTTTTCAATGCAACACCGGGGTTGCAACGCGCTCCGAATTTGGTAGATGCGGCTGCTCCGCAAACCAATCAACTCGTCCATGACAGATCGGAATCTTCAAGCCGCTCGCGTTCTCGCTCGGAGCGGCCTACGAGAGCTCGGTCCGAAGGAGCTTCCTCGGCGGAAGGCTCGGGCCTCGACACACCCCGATTGCGGATGCACATGAACGAGCTCCAGCACCAAGATTTGCGCGTACCGCTTAATGGCAACCGGACGCTGGTAATGTCCTCATTGATCACCATGCGGAGAGAGCGGAAGAACGCCGGAGACATGAGGAAGATGAGAGGCGTCGCACCGGTCATGTGGATGATCGTCCACGCGACCCCGCCCCGTCTCGTCCGCACGTGACTAATTCACCTCGGCATGGACCGATCGCTCGACACCGCTCCTCGGTGGAAATCATCCGCGCAATGATCATCGAGGACATAGTAATAGGCATGCTCATCGGGATGAGCGGCCCGGAAGGGATGATCGTCGGGATACCGAGAGACCGAAGAGGGCGAGATAACCGGGACAGAGACGTTGAACCCCGGCGTGCCGACAATGATCGTCAAGCGACACCTCCGCCTCCACCTCCATCGCGGCATGAGGAACCAACAAACAATGATCGTCAAGCGGCGCCTCCACCTCCGCCTCCACCTCCTTCAGGGAATGCGGAGCTAGTGAATAATGATGGTCGGGGTGGTTCGGGAGATAGTTATCAAGATGATCGCTATTACGACTATTCCGATGATGACAGGGATCGCAACTACCGGCATTACCCTCGTCGACGTTCCCCTTCGCCGGTCCGGACCGGTCTAGAGGACGATGAATACTCCGTGATTCCCGCTTTTACGCGGGATTTACGCATTTGCAAATACCCCGGGGAATTTAAGCCCGGGGCCATTGATAAGTATGATGGTAAAGCACCTCCTCGCCGAGTGGCAACGCATGTACACCACCGCCATCCGGTCGGCAGGAGGAGATACATTTGTGCTAGCTAATTACCTCTCCATGTGCATGGAGCAGGCTGGACACTTATGGTTGCAGTCCCTACCCGAGAAATCTATTTCTTCTTGGGGCGATCTCACCAAAAAGTTCGTAGAGAATTTCCAAGCGACTTGTGAGAAGCCAGGGAATTACTTCGACCTCAACAGTCGAAGCACAAGCCCGACGAGACCCTCACCGACTTCATCGGGCGTTTTGCAATAAGAAGGCCTTAATCCCCAATGTTCCCGACCAGCAAGTAATTGCTGCGTTTCAAGTCGGCGTCCGAAGTGAAGCTTTGGTTCACAAGATTGGAAGGCGAAATCGGAACCTTACCATGACGGCGTCGAGTGCTTCAAGATAGCAGACGACTATGCTGCTGGTGAATCGAACATGGTCAATTTGCGCGGGAACAAAGGGAAGGAACCGAAGCATGATCAAGGCAACCGATCTGGATCCAAGAACAACAATAAGCGCAAGGCTGATCACCTTGTTGCAGCTGTCGACCGGCCTCATGGAGGAGACCGGCCGCCACCTCCCAAGAGAGGTCCGAGAGAACGGTTGTCATTCGAAACACTTCTAGAAGGCCCTTGCATGATTCATAATGGGAATCATAAAGCCAAGGAGTGCTTCCTGTTAAGGCCGTTCGCTCGGTTCGCCTTAAAGGTCGCACCCCGATCCGCTTATCGGAATCGGAGGGATGACAAGGGCAAGGATAAAGAACACGATGACAATGGGGATGGTGAAGGTTTTCAAGAACCAGCTCGAGAGGTGAACATGATTTTTGGAGGTCCGGACGCTTACGAATCGAAGGGAAAGCAAAAGTTGGCGTTTCGAGAGGTTAATGCTCGTCGCTCCTACTACACCCGAGTACTTACGATGGTCCGAAGTGCCCATTACTTTCAGCAGAGCTGATCATCCCGAGGCATTGCCAAAAGCTGGTAGATATCCGCTCATCTTGGCCCTCATTGTTCACAAGGTGCGGTTGAAGAGGACCTTCATTGATGGCGGAAGTTGCCTGGATATTTTGTTCGCCAAAACTCGCCGCGAGCTTGGCCTTTCCGTAGCTGATTTGGAGCGCAGCGTCTCACCGTTTCATGGTATAATACCTGGACGGAATAGCTATCCTTTGGGGCAGATTTCTCGCCGGTGATCTTCGGGACGAAGGAGAACTACATGAGGGAGAATATTATCTTCCGGGTGGCTGATATTGATTCAGCGTATCATGCGATACTTGGAAGGCCAGCTTTGGCAAAGTTTATGGTCATTCCGAATTACCAATACTTGATGCTTGAAGATGCCGGGACCAAACGGAGTTTTGTCATTTCGAGGTGACATCAAAACCGCTTATGCTTGTGAGGTACATAGCACTCGAGTTGGCCTCTCGGACCAATTCGAGAGGATGAACGTCGAGAAATCGGAGAAGCGGCTGAGGCTCTAGAAGTCCAGGTAAGGCTGGAGGATGAAGTCCCGATCAAGAAGGTTGCAAAGGAAAAATTGAAGGCTGATGCGAGTGGTTTCCAAAACTATTCAGCTTGATGAGTCGGACCCCTCCAAGGTCACCCATATAAGGGCCGACTTGGGGGATAAATAGGAAAGCGCGCTCATTCTTTTCCTCCACGAAAATAGGGATATCTTTGCATGGCAGCCTTCCGACATGCCGGGTGTTCCTAGGGAGAAGATTGAGCACGCACCGTTGGTGCGTCCCGATGCGAAGCCGGTTAAACGAAGCTCCGAAGATTTGCTCAAGATCGCAAGGAAGCTATTAAGAAGGAAATAACTAGGTTATTAGCAGCTAAGTTTATTAGGGAGGTGTATCATCCAGATTGGCTTGCCAATCCGGTTCTTGTACCCAAAAAGAATACTAAAGAATTAAGAATGTGTGTCGATTATACTGATCTCAACAAAGCTTGCCCCAAAGACCCTTTCGCGCTGCCTCGAAATGATCAAGTTGTTGATTCGACTCGCTGGCTGCGAGCATCTTTGTTTTCTTGATGCTTACTCAGGATACCATCAAATACCGCTAAGAGTTGAAGATCAAATTAAGACCGCATTTATCACCCCCTTTGGAGCATACTTGCTATACGACTATGCCTTTTGGATTAAAGAATGCTGGAGCTACATATCGGCGTGGTATACAACGTTGCTTAGATTCGCAATTGGGAAGAAACGCAGAACCTTATGTTGATGATATAGTGGTAAAATCTCGAAAACCGAGGATCTTCTCTCCGACCCGGCAGAGACCTTCGATAATCTGCGGAATTTCTCCATGAAGCTTGTCGGTGTGTGAGCACACCTCCAAATGGGGGCTCGTCAAGGCTCCCTTCGGATAGGTTCCGGGAAGAACGGATTTGCTCGTGCTCAACGCAGACGATTCAAGCGAGCAAGAACACGGAGGAATTACCCGAGTTCGGGCCGCAATGGATGCGTAATACCCACGTCCTGCTTGTGTGTGTGTATTCGAATGTTGTTTCTTACATGGGAGTCCCCCTCCTTTTATAGGGTAAGGAGAGAAGTACTCGTGCAAGTACCGGGGGTACCGGACGCCCGATAGGGGTCCGGTCCTTCCCGGGATATCCCGACACGATCCCGACAAAATCCGTTGCGATCTCTTCTCCTCGGTTCGGGCTCCAAGCCTCTTCCATCCTATTGGTCGAGAGCCCTCCGGCGGCTGTAGCAGCGCGGCTTCCCGAGACGCGGCGCACGGGGAAGACGCGCGCACGTCCTGTTGGGCTGCGACGTCGCCGCGAGCACTTGAGTGCCGCATTAACTCCGGGTGGTTGGGGCGCCGGAGGAAGCTACGGGAAGCTTCGTCCCCCGACGCTCCCGCTCCTCCGGCCTTCACGGGCCTCGTGGGCTTCGTGGGTCTTGAGGACTTCCTCATCCGCAGCCGCCGTCTTCGTCCGTGGGCCGGAAACGTCCCGTGCCCGGTTAGGGGGACCCCGATCCCCCTACACCGACAGGAGCCCCGGCCCGGTCGGCCGACCCGCGGGGTCGGAGTAGGGATTGGGGCCACCCGTCGGCGCCCGGTGCCGTCCGGGTTACTCCGAGGCGCGGCTCTCAAGGGATGGTGCCGCTTGGGCTGCCGAGGCACGACCGCCCCGAGATGTCGCGTCGCTTCGGTTCGCGTGCGGTAGGCCCGCTCGGCGCTCGCGCTTAAGTACGGGGACGGCCGGTTGCCCAAGGCACGTCTCCCACTTCGCCTTTCGCCTCCCGTCTCCTCAACTTCTCTCTCGCTGCTGCGCTCCCTTCGCTTTCTTCTCCGCCGATCCGCGCCGCCGCTTTCGCCGCCGTCGTCCCCTGCTGCTAGGATGGCCCGCGGAAAGTCCCCCGCCGTGGTGGTTCGCGCGCGCGCTCGCCGTCGGCGGATGCGCCGCCAACGGTGCGGTTGCCGACGCTCGGGTCGAGATGACGCGGCTTTCGCCATTCCTTCCGGTGGATGGTGATAAGGGCGTCCGCGTTGGGGGCCCTGCCGCCGCCGACCGGCGGACCGGAAATCCTTCACTTCCTGTCTTTCGTCGTTGCCGGCGCCGTTCCCCCGCCTTCTCCGACTTCTTCCTGGAGGTGCTTCGGGCATACGGGATCCGCATGGCGCACCTTACGCCGAATGCGGTCGCGGCGGCGGCCGTGTTCGCTCATCCGTGCGAAGGATTCGTGGGGGTGCAGCCGTGCTTCCCCATCTTCCAACGCTACTTCAAGATGACGCTCACCAACGCCGCGGAGGTGATCGGATGCGTTCGGTCGACCGTCCGGGCCGACAGCGGGTACATCGAGTACTCGCCTAGCAGCAAGGTGGAGGGGTGGAAGAAGGCCTGGTTCGTAGTGCCGTACGAGAAGGACTTCCGCCGCCTCCGTGTCCCGCCGGTCCCGGCCCAACACTTGGCCATCCGGGATTCCGTGCCCCGTCTTCCCGATGGCATGAAGCCGGTGGTCGACCGGATCGCGGCGCTCACCGTGGCCGGCCCGACTTCGCGCGGGGTGGTGCATGACTTCCTCGAGCGCAACATCGCGCCCTTCGCCGGAGATCGCTCCCGTCATGGCTGTACCGGGACTTCAACTTCGCCGGCCGCACTCGTACGGGGCGGACTCGGATCTGCCCGAAGCCTCGAAGCGGTTCGCCTACTCCACGCCGACCGGGAAGAAGTGGCCCGCCTCCTTCGTGTACTCGGAGGGTGCCGGGCCTCTTCATCGGTCGGCGAACAAGCGCGCCATCCTCGACGAGCATGCCCCGACTTGGACCGCTCGGGTTCCTTGACGCGGTCCCGGCTCCTACTCCCGGCCTCCGGGTACCCGGAGTCACACCTTCCTCCGACCCGGCGCGGCGGCCACCCCCGGGGGTGCCTCCGGAGCTCCGGGTGGTAGCCCCGGCGCTGCGAGGCCGGCTCCGAGTGCGCGGGACAAGGGCAAGGGGAAAAGGTCTCCGTCGCCCCCTCCTCCGATTCCTCCGGGCCGCTCGCTTTCCACGGAAGCGGGCCCGGCGGGCCTCGCCGGCACCGGTGACGGGGGCCGCTCCACAGAGAAGCCCTCTGCAGCCGTGCACGGCGCAAGCGGCCGGGTGGACGCGCGACGGTAGGAAGCTTCTCTCTCTGTTTTGCTTAAGTCGTGCGCTTGGTACGCTGTGTTTTGTTCTCGCCGTATGTCGACGGCTGCAAAACACGTTCCGATTTGCTTTGTTCGTAGGAGTGTCCGGATCGAGCTGGACCCGGACCTGGTCCCTCCGAACCCCAAGGTCTCCAGTGCCCCCGCGCCGAACCCGAAGTCGGTCCCGTTGCCGTTGCGGCTCCGGCGGCCGGAGCGGAGGCCGGCGCAGGGAGAAGCGACGGGTGCCCCCGAAGAGACGGCTACGGGTGCCCCCGAAGAGGAAGTCACGGACACTCCCGCGGAGGTGGCCGCGGGTGCCACCGAAGAGGAAGTCGCGGACACTCCCGAGGAGGTGGCCGCGGGTGTCACCGAAGAGGAGGCCGCGGGTGCCTCCGCCGGAGATGACCTTGGCCGGGTGTCGCCTCCTCCGGCTGGGAACGTGCCGGGTGCGCCGGAGGAGGGAGTGGCCATTTTCTCAATTGGCGCTGCCGGCGCCCGCCACGGTCTTCCACTCCTCGGCCGGTTGCCGGCGCCGCCGGTCCTATAGTGCTTGGAGGGGAACGATTCCCCTCCGCGCGTCCGGTCGGAGCCGGGAGCGGTGGCCGGCGGAGACGCTTCATCGACCGCTGCCGCCGGTAGGGGCCGTGGGCGCGCTGGACACGGCCGGAGCGCATCGCCTCCGAGTCGCTCGAGGCGGCATGGGACGCCACAAGATTGGCGATGTGCTTGGGGAGGTCACCCGGTCGCTCCTTGCCATGAAGGCGGCCGTGGAGGAGACGGATGCGTCCCTGGATGATCGCGAGGCCGCGGTGGGCTGAACGCGAGGCGGAGGTGGCGGAGGCCCGGAGGGCCACGGAGACGGCGGTGAAGCTAGCCCGGCGGCGAGCATCGGCGCCGCATGGAGGAAGTCCGGCGTGAGCCGGACCAAGCTGCCGGCATCCGTGATCGGGCCGCCGAGAAGCTGCGGGACGCGGAGGCGAAACTCCGCGCCGCCATCGACCGCGAAGATGATAGCATCAACCGCCTTCGTGGCGTCTTGGAGCGAGAGCGTGCTTGTGCGGCTCCGCGGCGCGCAGCCGGAGGAGGCGGAGGCCGACATGGCGCTCGCGAGGCGGCCGTGACACGCCGCGAGGCGACCGCGGCGGCTCGTGAGGAGGAGGCGAAGGAGCGCGCCGGTGCGCTTGCACTCCGGGAGGCTGCGCCGGGCGAACGGGAGCGGGCTGTCGGAGCGGCCGAGGCGAAGCTCCGGCGCTTCGGCGACTCCGTGGCCTCCCAAGAGGTGGGGTTGAGGCAGCGCGAGGACGCCCTCGCTACCCGGGAGGAGCAGGTCCGGCTTCGTGAAAACGAGGCCGCTGTTCGAAGGGAGGCCTTGGAGACGGAGGCGGTCCGTCTTGCTCGGGCCGAGGAGCAGGTCCGCGGTATCGCCGGTGGGTTGGCGCATCGCGTGCGCGAGGAGACTCTCGCGGAGGCCCGAAAGGACTTCGTCTGTCGAGCTCAAAGCGGTGGAGAAGAGCCGGGACGATTACCGCCGACGTGTCGAGCGGCTGGAGGCCCGGGTGAAGAAGTCGGGTCACGGCCCTTCTGCTGCAGCCGATGGCGACGACCTCCGGCGGTAGCTTGCGGAGGCGCGGTCCCGGCTCGAGGATTCCGAGGTTCGGCGCGTTGAGCTGAGCGAGCGGGTGACGGAGCTGGCTTCGGCGGCGCGGTCGCAGTCGAGATCGCCGCCGAGGTGCACCGGCGGTCTCGTCGGCGCTGTTCGAGGTGGGCCTGCCCCGTCTTCCTGAGCCCCTCGACCGCGGCGCGGCCGGGTATGCGTTCGCCATGCGGGGGTGGTTGACTCTCCGAGCAGCTCGAAGACCGGGTGGCGGAGCTCTTGGAGGAGGAAGGGCGGCAAACCATAGCCGCGGCCCTGGAGGAGGTGCTTGGCGAACGCGCCGGTGCTGGTGCCCGGGTTCCCGCTCCCGGCCGTGGTGAATGGCGATGTCCCCGCGGGGGAGCATGCCGCGGCTAAGGCGCAGGCTCGCGCCGTCGCTCGTGCCTTCGCCGAAAGCTTCAAGCGGGGCTAAGCGCCCGCTTCCTCCACCTGCAAGTGGTCTTTTGGCGCCTGTGCCCTTTTTGTTTTTTGTTAAACCTGTTTTTCTGTATGCAAGACGGAAGTTAAGTTTTGATTTGAGAGTGTAAATGAAAAAGCCTAAGCCCGTTGTTCCCCTTCTCGTTAGGTGCGATTGTCGCCATGCGCCACTTAGTCGTAGGCCGTTCGGTACTTTGCAGCTACGCTTAGAGCGCGACTTCGGCGCCCGAGCCTTAACCGAACGTGACGCCTTCCGGCTTCGGGCCTAAGTCATAGGCCTTTCTTACCCGTCGAGGAAAGCGAGGACTTTGACATATACAACAGCGATCCTGCGAGAAGTAGGAAAAGAAGCGACCGGCGCTGTTTTTATTCACAACACGTTAGTACAGGTGCCGTGGCGACCGTGGCCGTGGCGATGGGACTTCCGGGTACTACCCGGGACCATTGGCTGCCGAAAATTCTAAGGGTAGAATTTCTTTAGGTGCTCAATGTTCCAAGCGCTTGGTTCCGGTACCCGTCCTCCGACTCCGGACGAACGGATCCCGGGCGGGTGACGGCAGTGACGACGAAGGGCCCTTCCCACATGGGAGTTAGCTTATCCTTGCCTTCACGCGTCCGAGCCCGCCGAAGGACGAGGTCCCCCGTTTGCAACTCCCGGGGCGCACGTGTCGCCGGTGATAGCGGCACAAGCCCCGGAGGTACCTCGCGCTTCGCAGTAGTACTCGTCGTCTTGCCTCCTCGAGGAGGTCAATGTCGTCGTGCCGCCGGGTGCTTTGGTCGGCTTCGTCAAACACGGCGACTCGGGGGCCATTGAACAGGATCTCCGTGGGTAGCACCGCCTCCGTGACTATCTGCAATCTGGTAAAACTCCATAAGATAAAGTGGAGAAGCAAAGATTGGAAGTTCGAGCCCGTAGTTATTTAATTCTCGAAGGAGAATTATATAAGCGCGGAGTTAATATTTTGATGAAATGTGTATCGGTTTCAGATGGCATTCAATTGCTTGAAGACGTACACAAGGGAATTTGCGGAAATCATGCTTCTTCAAAGACATTGGTTGGAAAGGTATTCGGACAAGGATTTTATTGGCCTACGACGACGGATGATGCGCATAGAGTGATTAAGAATTGCCAAGGATGTCGGTTTTTTGCAACACGACCTCATACTCCGGCTCAAGAGTTGCAATTGATCCCAATGACTTGGCCTTTTTCTACTTGGGGGCTGGATATAGTTGGACCTTTTAAACGGGCGCCGGGAGGATTTACGCATATTTTTGTGGCAGTAGACAAGTTTTCCAAGTGGATTGAGGCTAAAGCGAGTTACTAGTACAACCACAGCTCGCGCAATCAAGTTTTTGCGAGAACATCTTTGTACGTTTTGGGGTTCCATACAGTATTATTACTGATAATGGGCCTCAATTCACTTCGAGCTCTTCAAAGACTATGCTTTGAGAGTTTAGGGATCAAGGTGCAATTTGCGTCGGTGGCACACCCGCAAAGCAATGGACAAGTGAAGTCGGCTAATGGAATAATTTTGACCGGTCTTAAACCAAGAAAGTGGGTTAAGGAACTGCCCTGGGTACTTTGGGGGCTGCGCACTAATGTTAGCGAGCTACGGGACGGTCTCCATTTTCTTTGGTGTATAGATCCGAAGCCATGCTACCTACGTAAGTAAATATGGTGTCAGCTCAAGTACGATATTATGATGAAGAAACGTATGATGATCAACGTCAGGTTGAATTGGTTGCTGCGGAAGAATTGAGGGACCAAGCTCCGATTCAAGCCGCTAAATATCATCGAGGATTACGTCACTATCATGATCGCAATGTTCGCACTCGGGAGTTCCAAGTAGGAGATTTGGTTCTTCGGAAGATTCGATCTAACAAGAACAGACATAAGTTGTCACCGAGTCTGGGAAGGACCTTTTTTGGTTAAATCGGTCTCCGGACCAGGGGCTTATAGGCTTATGACCTTGGAGGAAGAAGAGATTCCAAATTCCTGGAACATTGATCAGCTTCGTCGTTTTTACATTTAAGAGTATTTATTGTAAAGTTTTTCATATTATAATAAAGTAATTTTATCTAATGATGATGTTTGTTTTTTGTGTCTCCATACTTTAATTTTGAATTAAATTATTGAGCCAGGGGGCTGTTTTGTTAAGAGCGATCTGTGATAGTTTGCTATTCTGCTATGTTAAGAGCGATCTGTGATACTTTGCTATTCTGCTATGTTAAAAGCAGTCTATGATACTTTGCTATTCTGCTATGTTAAGAGCAGTCTATGATATTATGAATACTGATTGGTAGATCTGTTGTGTTAACGATAGTCTGTGAAATCTTGAAATCCTACAAACTAGCTTTTTGCTTATGTTACATGATCTTGTTAAAGTAAGCTATAATTATGAATTGTGATCTGTGCTGAGTAAGAGCCAGAATTGAATCATAATTATTTAGTTGAAATAACCATCATGTCTTAAGTAAATAAGTTAGTAAGTATGATGGTGAAACCAGTATTCATATAGAAAAGAAAAGTAACTGATATTTAAAATATGATGACCAAGATGTCCGGTTCCAAAATAGCCCTATTACAAAGTTTACTAAGCAGGACCATTGGAAGTACCGGTGTCACCGGTCTTAGGATTTTCCTCAAGCCTATCATCCAACGTTTCCTCGGAATCGGAAGAGGATACCGGCAAATCCCTATCAAGATCTTCGAAGGCATTTTCTATTGTTTGTCCGGCGGCGGTTGCTGCATCCCGAGCATCTTGGTCCAGGGCAAAAGCTGCTGGTGCTACGTTAAGAGGGACGCCCGTTGGATCAAGAGGAACATCTTTCACCAACTCCGAAACGGTGCCAATGAGTGAGTTCTTTAGCTCATTGAACCGGTCTTCGATAGTATTAGGGTGGGCGCCATCCCCGATAAAATTGAAATCACATTCTTCGACCGGAGTCCAAGACTCGGATTATAGCGGCGATATGTCCTCCTCCTAAAGCAGCAACCATCCTTGAATGTTCTCGGATTCTTCTTGGGATTGCGCAGATGGCGGACTCAAGGTCTATCTCGTTGGGATCAATAGTTTGACCGCCATTGAAATACTACGAGTACGCACTGTGCCTGCAATAAGTTCTGAAAAAACAAGTATAAATTTAAGACGGGATATTGCTGAGACAGGTATTTTCAAAAGATGACATAAGAATAAACAAGAAAGGTGGGACTTACGCCTATGCCCGATCTCGGCAGCTTTGAATCTACCCTTGATGTTTGTGTTGGATTCTTTCAGCTTGGCTTCGATTTTCAGCAAACGCTGAATCTCGTGATCTTTGGCCCGGAGAGCAAGTCGGGCGGACTCTTGGGCAGTCTTCGGGCGATCTCTTTGTCCCCTTGTGCTGATTTCGCTGCTTCTAAGGCTTCGACTAGTTCAGCTTTCAAGCGAGCGTTCTCGATCTCTAGCATCCTGTTGGAGCGAAGTGCTTGAGCTAATATGTTATCTTTAGCGATAAGCTCGCCTTCAAGTTCTCCAATCCGCGCTGCTCGTTGCTCTTCGACACGAGAGCCCTCTTCAAGTGCTTGCTCTTGAGCAGCTGCTTTTCGGTGAGGACCTCTTCGGCTTTTTTATGAGCAGCAAAAAGACTCTCGAGCCCCGAAATCAAAAATGGGATTAATCGGGAAGGAAGATAACGGGGAAAAATGTGGAATATATAGGACAAACTGAGAATATTACTCCGATTAGCTTGACGGAGCTCGATGATTTCTTGTCGGCGCTCTTCCATCATTCGATGGGTGTTCTGCAGACCGGCCTCTCTCCTCTAGAGATCGTTTTCCTTGGCCTTCGGACCGGCGGTCCGAGTTTCCAGTTCACCCAATCGTTCTTGATTGGTGTTGAGCTCCTCCTGTAAGCGGGTGATAATGGCGGTCTTGGCCTCAAAGCTCTTGAGGAGAACCTAAAGGAAAGATTGAGAGAGTTAACAATTAGAATGTGATTGCCTAGAGAGTTTTCGAAGCGAGAAGAGATACCCGGCAGATTCCGAAAAATTCTTTAAAGCTTCTTCTTCTTGGAGAGCGTCCCATTGAGCTGTAGCGGTGAAAGTTCCGGCCCCGCTCGAACTGTCTACCTCCACGTCTCCAGCTACCATTCTAGCCGGCTTCGGTTCTCCAGGAGATTTGCGCGTTGTTCTAGGCCGGCGAGGAATTTCTTCCGTCCGGACCGGTCCTAGCGATAGCTCTGGAAGAATCCGGAATAAGGTAGCTTGAGGAGGATTACCGGAAGACGAGCCTTCAGCAATGGTAACTTGCTCTTCGGCTTCTACGCTCGGGGCGGCGGGGAGTTCCTTTGTGGATGCCGCACCACGAGGTTCGTGATTGGAGTAGTGGGAGTGGAAGCAAGAGCGCTACCGATCCGAGAGGAAGCGAGCGAGGAGCGGTACTAGGTTAAGAAGCGCCGACGAGAAACACCGCTGGCGGGGCTGTTGAAGAAGCTTTATTTCTTAGGAAGGTAGCTATGCTAGCTTGGAAGTTAGAAGGGATCCTATAAAAAATAAAAAAAAAGGCACATTTAATAAGAGTGGGGTAAGGAGCTTGGCGGCTTTGGAGCTTTAGCAGATGAAATAATTTAGAAAAGAGTTAGACTTACGAGGAAGCCTTCTTGAAGCCGGTGGAGGTCTTGATCTTCTTGGGTGGGCCTTGGGTATCTCCACCACTATCGTATGCGAGTCCTTTTCTCCGCTGGATTGACTTGCGGAGTTGGAACTGCCTCTGCAGCATCACTAGGACAGGTCCGGTGGCCATACGGGACCTTTTGGGTACCTTGGATAAGTGATCAGCCAAAGGAGAAGTACCTTGAGTTTTCCCTAATGATGCTTTGAGAATGGCCAGAGCTACCGGCGATCCCTTTCGACGGCTTCTTCTTCTCGCCGTCGGTCTTCAAGCCTTTGCGCTTACGAACGAGTATCGCCGGGAGCGAGTGGAAGGAGTAGCGGATCTGCCAATGGTCAAGGAGGTAGTACGTTTTCTTGTACTAGGTGCTTGAACCACGGACCCGGACTTTGTGATTTTTGGGACTAGGGCTGGGAGGTAAGGGAAAGGACCGGTCCGAGGGCCTTTGAGTCGAGCCGGCTTGAACAGCTAGAGGAGCGGTATTGTTGGCATAATCCTCTCCCCAAGTGTCATTAGGAGGAAGAGGAGGGTGACTCCTGTAGTTGTCCATTTTCTGCAATTATAAAGATTGAGTCTTTGTAAGTAAATGATGGTAACAAACAACAGAGATTTGAAGAAATAGGAAGAGGTACTTACGGAGTCACGAGGATTGCATGAGCTGAAAGCCGGACCCACTCTTGTACATCCGGATAGATCCGGATTTGGCTGCAACATTTGCTTGATGCAAGCTTCTAACCGCTCTTTGTCGGGAAGAAGGGTTCCATCCAAAGGCATAGCGGTGTCTTCGTCGAAAAGCCAAGCTGGGTGCTCTTGCCTTTTAAGAGGTTGGACTCCCCGCACTATGAAGCTCCGGAGAACTGTCTCGGCGGTGACACCTCCGATGGTCTTCAAGTATCTAATGCAAGCCAGGAGTGCGAGAATTTCATTGTCTTCTTTGAGCTTTTCCCTGGTATCTGCGGTAGGGAAATTCCTAGCTACTTTAGCGCCGAAGGCGGGAAGAGCTGGCTGGGGATTGTCGCAGAAGAACCATCCTTTTTTCCAATGGGCTATGCTCTTGTTCGGGGACGGGGAAAAATATTCGTCTATGCTCCAACATTGGATTCCTACACCGCCAACTGCAGCTTGGCGGTCGATGACTGAAGTGGGCGGATTTGGAACAAGTACTTGGAATAGTTTGAAGTGGGGGAGAACTCCAAGGAAAGCTTCGCACAAGTGGATGAAAAAGGCAATTTGCAGGATGGAGTTAGGGTTGAGGTTCACTAACTCCCATCCGTAGAAGAAAAGAAGTCCTCCGAAAAAGGAACAACAAGGGAGATCGAGACCGCGGAGGAAAAAAGCCTTGAAAACTAATTGTTGAGACTCGTCTATTCCCCATGGAATTTGGCCATGGGAAGGGACGCTCCAAGTCAGGATGGGTTGAGGAGGAAGATATCCATCACTAATCGCCTCATTGAGGGAGGTTTCGGTGACCTTGTTGCTACCAAGGTCTTGGATGCCGAAAGGAAGCCGATCACGAGGAACAGAGGAAGAAGATGAGGGGACGACGGTGGATTTCTTCTTGCCCATCTTAAGAGATGGAAAAGGAAAGCTTGAGATTGGTTAATGTGGAAGGAGAGAGCAACGACGCAAAGGTGAATGGCGGGCACGTATGAGCTTTTGGGAGCAGGGGTTGACCTAGGTCGACTTATCGTTTCTTTTTATAGACACTGGGATGGGCCCGGGGCTGGAAAGTTATTGGGCCATTTTGAAAGGCCCGATGGATTTTTATTGTTAATAACCTATGTCGTAACTATGCAATTATGACCTAACGGCCATAAGGAAGTTAATAATCTGTTATCTACGTTAATTATGACTTAACGAGTCATAAGAATAAGCCGTCGTGCTTTTATGGAAGTAAAAGCGGTCTGAAATACGGAAATTTTCATATGGAAATTAAAGTAATACTGAATTTTATAAATTCAGTAGTATGAGAGAGTTAGATTTTACATAACTCGGTGATAAAGAATGCCTTAGGCTATGGGAGTTAATCATCCGGCTGATTATAGGCTTTGAAGACTCGAGTCGTTGTGAGAATATAGAGAATAAACTGGTCCGATCAACCAGAATTTTGGTTCTTAGTGAAATTTCACTAAGTGGATTATGAATTCAGAGCTGATTTAGGCGGTCTGTTATGTGAAAATGGTGAAAATATACAGGAGATATGAAATTCGAACGGTATGACCGGTCCGGAAAATATGTTCTTGGCGAAAATTTGCTCGAGAGGGATGTGATTTAATGGGAAATGATAAAGCATAGTCTCCCAGGAAAGACTCTTGCATTATTTGCGATTACCAAATGATATAAGAATCGGGGTTATACCTAATTAGGTGCACCGACCGGTGCACCGTATTCAAAGTGCGGTCTCGTAGAGATTTTGGAAGCGGAAAAAGATGGAAACTGAAAGGAGCGGTCTGCAGGAATTGCATATTAAAGGAAATAATGAAGAATCAACTAGTGGACTCTTGCATTATTTGAAAGAAGTTCAAATGATCCAAGAGTCGGGGGTTGATGGTTACCCGGGAGGGTTTGTTCCCGATCTTTCGGTGGAGACGTGGGGGATAACTCGATTGATGGCGAAGTCGACGTTCACGGCCCGACTACAACTGTTCGGAGACGTTGCGCCTTAGCGATCGATACACCAACTCCGATGGTTGCCGCGAACTTGTGGTGCGCGACACCCGGCCACGAGGGCACTCGTCCTGCAAGCAATCGAAGAACTAGCAAGAACAACTAGAACAAGCACTGAATTGCGGAATAAACGTGAAGAACACGAACTGAAGTCTCAATAATGTGGGGTTCTGGAAACAAGCAAACGGGCGGTTTAGCCAACACGCGCGCAGCAAGCCGAATAGCAGTAGCTAATTCTAATCAACAAAACCCCAAGTGTTCTTGGCGGTGGCCAAGGGGTATAAAAACGTGAAGGGACGACCACAGGGGTGCCGGAGTCGTCCTCCAACCCTAGGACGCGTCCTTAGTGGACTCAACTTGATACACGGCCCGTTGGGTCAAAACTGGACAGTTCTGATATCCTTGCACTTAAATGAAGATTGCGGTCGACTCGGAGCAGATATAGACTTGATCTCAGATCCGTTGGAAAGTAGACTCCGTGATCTTTCCATGCTGTGCTTGAACACCCAAAACGGAGTCCGGACGAAGTCGTGGCAGCCATCAAAAGTCAGCCTTTTTCTGGAGTCCGAATCCAGCCAGCGCGAGTCCGTTTCCCTTTAGCTCCTGTCCATCGTTCCTAAGCAAAACAAGAGTGCAAACATTTCCATGGTCTAAACAGGATTGAAAAGAGCCTAAGAGCGAACTCACTTGATTGTTCAATTGTCGAGCACGAGCACGCGTAATTGGTCCAGTAATAGGGTCCTGTGTAGGTATGGACGTATCGATGGTGTTGATGTCCTCATCATCCTCCCCTTCTTGCATTTGAGTCGTCCTCGACTCAAGCTCATCCTCGTCACCCAAATATGGCTTCAAATCTGCAATGTTAAATGTGGGACTAACCCCAAAATCTGCAGGCAGATCAAGCTTATATGCATTCTCATTGATTTTTTCTAACACTTTAAAAGGTCCATCAGCTCGAGGCATTAACTTAGATTTTTGCAATGCAGGAAAACGTTCTTTTCTCAAATGCAACCAAACCAAATCTCCAGGTTCAATATTCAGCTCCTTGCGACCTTTATCACCAGCAAGTTTATACTTAGCATTCATGCACTCAATATTTTCTTTAGTTGTTTCATGCAGTTTTAACATCAATTCAGCACGTTGTTTAGCATCAAAGTTCAACTTTTCAGAAGATGGTAAAGGCATCAAATCAATTGGGGCACGAGGCAAGAAACCATAAACTATCTCAAACGGGCACATCTTTGTAGTAGAATGCAGCGAGCGATTATATGCAAATTCAACATGGGGCAAGCATTCTTCCCACATCTTAATATTTTTCTTTAAAACAGCCCTTAACATGGTAGATAACGTTCTATTCACAACTTCAGTTTGACCATCAGTTTGGGGATGACATGTAGTAGAAAACAATAGCTTAGTCCCAAGTTTAGCCCACAATGTTCGCCAAAAATGGCTAAGAAATTTAGTGTCACGATCAGAAACAATTGTGTTTGGCACACCATGCAAGCGAACGATTTCTTTAAAGAATAAATCAGCAATATGAGTGGCATCATCAGTTTTGTGACAAGGTATGAAATGTGCCATTTTAGAAAATCTATCCACAACCACAAAAATGCTATCACGTCCCCTTTTAGTTCGAGGCAATCCCAACACAAAATCCATAGAAATGTCTTCCCAAGGGACGCTAGGAACAGGTAGAGGCATATATAAACCATGTGGATTTAATCGTGACTTAGCCTTTTGACATGTAGTGCAGCGAGCAACATACCTTTCAACGTCGCGTCGCATCTTTGGCCAAAAGAAATGACCAGCAAGGATGTCTTCTGTCTTCTTGGCCCCAAAATGTCCCATCAGCCCACCACCATGTGCCTCCTGTAATAACAACAAGCGAACGGAGCTAGCTGGAATGCATAGCTTGTTAGCTCGAAACACAAACCCGTCACTAAGGACGAATTTGTTCCACGTTTTGCCCTCTTTGCAATGCAGCAACACATCTTTAAAATCAGGATCATGAATATATTGATCTTTTATAGCTTGTAAACCAAAGATTTTATAGTCAAGTTGTGTTAACAAGGTATATCTTCTAGACAAAGCATCAGCAATGACATTTTCTTTCCCTTTCTTGTGTTTGATAACATAAGGAAAAGATTCAATGAATTCCACCCATTTAGCATGTCTACGGTTCAGTTTTCCTTGACTACGGATATGTTTCAATGATTCATGATCAGAATGTATGACAAATTCTTTGGGCCACAAATAATGTTGCCATGTTTCTAAACATCTTACAAGAGCATATAATTCCTTATCATAAGTAGAATAATTCAGAACAGGCCCACTTAATTTTTCACTAAAATATGCAATAGGCTTTCTTTCTTGTAGCAAAACACCACCCAATCCAATTCCACTAGCATCACATTCAAGTTCAAAAGTTTTGTTAAAATCAGGAAGTTGGAGGAGAGGTGCATGTGTCAACTTATCTTTTAGCATGTTGAAGGCGTTATCTTGAGTTGTGCCCCAAGTGAAAGGCACACCCTTCCTTGTAAGCGTATTCAACGGTGCCGCAATGGTGCTGAAATCCTTCACAAAGCGACGATAAAAACCAGCGAGGCCTAAAAAACTGCGGACATGGGAAAGTGTCTTTGGAACAGGCCATCCTTGTATAGCTTCCACCTTGGCTTGGTCAACCTCAATTCCCTGCGGAGTGACAACATAGCCAAGGAACGAGACTCGATCGGTGCAAAAGGTGCACTTCTCAAGGTTACCAAATAAATGTGCAGCACGAAGGGCATCAAAAACAGCACTTAAATGATCACAATGCTCATCAATGGACTTGCTATAAATCAATATATCATCAAAGTAAACCACCACAAATTTCCCAATGAAAGCACGTAAAACTTCATTCATTAAGCGCATGAAAGTACTAGGAGCATTAGTTAAACCAAAAGGCATCACTAACCACTCATATAAACCAAATTTAGTTTTGAATGCAGTTTTCCATTCATCCCCCAATTTCATGCGAATCTGATGATACCCACTACGTAAATCAACTTTAGAGAAAATCATAGCACCACTCAATTCATCAAGCATATCATCTAAACGTGGAATGGGGTGACGATATCGAATAGTGATATTATTAATAGCTCTACAATCGACACACATACGCCATGAACCATCTTTCTTAGGTACTAAAATAACTGGAACAGCACAAGGACTAAGAGACTCACGTACATATCCCTTGTCGAGTAGTTCTTGCACTTGGCGCTGAATTTCCTTTGTTTCTTCTGGGTTGGTTCTGTATGGTGCACGGTTTGGCAAAGAAGCACCTGGAATAAGATCAATCTGGTGCTCAATGCCTCGAATCGGTGGTAGTCCTGGTGGTACTTCACTTGGAAACACATCAGAATACTCCTGCAAAATGTTAGCCACAACAGGGGGCAACGAATTCTGCATATCGTGTAATGAAATCAAAGCATCTTTGCACACCAAAGCATAGGAAATAGAAGTGGATGCTATTAATTCATTTATATCAGATTTAGTAGCAAGCAAGCAATTTCCCTTTAAGGTGATTTGATTGGTCTTATCAAACATGGCTTTGGTATATCTATTTTCACGGTTCACTATTTCATTGGCTGCAACTTGGTTTTCAGTTTTAGCATTGGCCTGAGTTTTTCTAGCTCTAGCAACATCATCATGAATAATAGCTTCAGGAGACATAGGGTGCAAAACTATTTTCTTCTCATGGTACAGAAAAGAATACTGATTTGATTTACCGTGATGCATAGAATCTCTATCAAATTGCCATGGTCTACCTAGCAGAATATGACATGCTTGCATAGGCACAACATCGCATTCAACAACATCATGATATGAGCCAATAGAAAAATTAATTCGCACTAGTTTTGATACCTTTGCCTTGCCGCTGTTGTTGAGCCATTGGATGTAATATGGGTGTGGGTGTGGTTTGGTGGTAAGAGCAAGCTTCTCCACCATCTCGCTGCTTGCCAAGTTGTTGCAGCTACCGCCATCAATAATCAAGCGGCACGAACGCTCCTTAACTACACACTTGGTTTGAAACAAGGTGTGTCGCTGATTTTGCTCCGCCTTCTCCATTTGCGTGCTAAGCACACGCTGTACAATTAGGCTCTCATAGTGTTCTGCATGACCTGCACTAATGTGTTCTTCGGCATGTTCCTCACTACCTGCATGGTCAGCCGCAAGCAATGCAAGTGTATCATCATCAAAATCACTAGCTGAAGAATACTCACCATCATCTCTAATGATCATAACACGCTTGCTTGGACAGTCACGCATAACATGTCCAAGGCCCTTGCAGCGGTGGCACCGAATATCCCTCGTTCTCCCTGTAGATGCCACGGACTCGGAGGGTGTTGGAACCCCCTTCGAAGCTGTAGGTGCACGACTTGTAGAATTCGCTGGACCAGTGCGAGGCTTGATGTTGTTGCTGGAAGGCGAGGGTGTCACTGGAACCGAGTACGAAGATGGTGGGGGCGCACGTGGATTTGCGGCTGTGGTTGTGCGCTGCCATGAATTGCTCCTTCCTGCAGAAAAGTTAGTTCGCGCACTAGCATGTCGTCCCTGCACTTCTCGTTCAGCTTTGCAAGCAAGATGAAACAAACGAGTAATAGATGTATAATCTTTATACTCTAGAATGTCCTGAATTTCACGGTTTAAACCAGCCAAAAACCTAGCCATAGCAGCATCTTCATGTTCCTCTATATTACAACGCATCATGCCAATTTGTAATTCCTGATAATAGTCTTCGACACTTTTAGACCCTTGTTTTAGTTGCTGCAATTTATTTATTAAATCACGTTGATAGTATGAAGGGACAAATCTAGCTCGCATGACCCTTTTTAAAGCATCCCAATTATGTGGTATGTTATCAGGATTTTTAGTGCGATATTCTTTCCACCAAACAGATGCAAAATCAGAAAATTCACTAGTGGCTGCTCGAACTCTAGCATTTTCAGGAAAGTCATAACATGCAAATTTTTGATCAACAACCATCTCCCACGTAATGTATGCATCAGGATCATATTTACCATTAAAAGGAGGTATTTTAAATTTAAGCTTGGATAAAGGATCATCATTGTTGCGTACCTCATGTCGACGGTGTCCACCCATGCCATGACGATTCCGACGAAGGCGACGATGAGCCGCTTGGTCATCAAATTCTGAATCAGCAGAATACTCCTCCTCCCAATTGTCCTCCACATCTCCATGGTCACCATTAGGTTGTTGACGCCACTCGTGCTCCCGTGTCATGAAGTCATCAAAACGCCTCAACAAAGCAGCAACGCTTGTGTCGATTTGTTTAACCGATGCCTCCACCTTCCCAATCTTTGAATTGGCAGAAATCATTGAGGCTTCCATCACACCAAGCCTCTCATTAGTTACCTGCAAATCTGCCTCCATGCCCGCCACATCGCGCGCTAGTTTGTCCGCTTCGGTTTGCACGCCATCCACTAGAGCCTTTAATCCGCTCGTACTAAGGGTAATGTCATCATCCTCATCTCGTGACCCTGCCATCTCGAAAGACACAAAGCAACAAGAGCGAACAAGTGAAGAAAGAAAATCCCTAGCACTACAGCAGGGCACTAACTCTAAACTTGTCCAAACAAGCTCTTACTAATTCTTACCTTGCTGAGCAGGAGGGTATGGCAACCAACAAGTAAGCAACTGGATAGAAAGTGTATCGGTGCTTCCGCAACAATCTCTGTCAAGCCGTAGAGGGGAAATATGTGGAGTTCTAGGTAGGGTGAAAGTAGTATACAAGGGAAAAACTAGCACCACGTTAGTTACAAAAGCAAGTTGAGAAATTGTTCAACGGTGGTCCTATGCTGGTCCTAGGCTAGACTATGCTAGAGACGCGAGCCTAGACACAAAGGAAGTCACAAAGCACCACCCGAACAAGAAGAAGAAACAAACAAAAATGCCCCTTGCTTTTTACTCTTTTTTTTTTTGCTATTTCTTTTCTCTTTTCTGTTCTTTTTTTATTTTTTTTCAATTTTTTTTTCAGGGGGACTTCAAATCTGAATATATGAACAAAGGGAGTGCAAATGAGCAATGGACCACACACACTTTTTCTGTAGAGAGAGCAGGGGTAAAACGGTAAAAAAAAGATGGCGATTTGCACTAGAGTAGGGTCAAAATCTAAACTATGTGATTGTGGTTTTCACGGCTAATAGAGTGGCCAGCAACAAGGTTTGACAGCAACTCGGACTCGGGCTTAGCCAGCTACCCGCCGCAACAAGTATAGAATTGAACTCGGACTCGGACTAGTGATGTGACCGTAACGTGATCAGAACTCGAAACTCTAAAGAGACTAAACCTAAGACCAGCAACTCGACGCTACCGATGCAACTAAAAACTCAACAAGCCCTAACTAATTAGTACTAGTAAAAGGCTCAAAGGGTTTCTGGGATACGGGAAAACTAATCTAATATTTTTTTTGGCTTTTCTCGGACTGTAGGAAAAAAATTAGGTAAAAACAAGAAGTCTCTCACCGATGAACCTTGCTCCGAATACCACTTGATGGTTATCCGGGAGGGTTTGTTCCCGATCTTTCGGTGGAGACGTGGGGGATAACTCGATTGATGGCGAAGTCGACGTTCACGGCCCGACTACAACTGTCCGGAGACGTTGTGCCTTAGCGACCGATACACCAACTCCGATGGTTGCCGCGAACTTGTGGTGCGCGACACCCGGCCACGAGGGCACTCGTCCTGCAAGCAATCGAAGAACTAGCAAGAACAAGTAGAACAAGCACTGAATTGCAGAATAAACGTGAAGAATACGAACTGAAGTCTCAATATTGTGGGGTTCTGGAAACAAGCAAACGGGCGATTTAGCCAACACGCGCGCAGCAAGCCGAATAGCAGTAGCTAATTCTAATCAACAAAACCCCCAGTGTTCTTGGCGACGGCCAAGCGGTATAAAAACATGAAGGGACGACCACATGGGTGCCGGAGTCGTCCTCCAACCCTAGGACGCGTCCTTAGTGGACTCAACTTGATACACGGCCCGTTGGGCCAAAACTGGACAGTTCTGATATCCTTGCACTTAAATGAAGATTGCGGTTGACTCGGAGCAGATATAGACTTGATCTCGGATCTGTTGGAAAATAGACTCCGTGATCTTTCCATGCTGTACTTGAACACCCAAAACGGAGTCCGGACGAAGTCGTGGCAGCCATCACAAGTCAGCCTTTTTCTGGATTCCGAATCCAGCCAGCGCGAGTCCGTTTCCCTTTAGCTCCTGTCCATCGTTCCTAAGCAAAACAAGAGTGCAAAAGTTTCCATGGTCTAAACAGGATTGAAAAGAGCCTAAGAGCGAACTCACTTGATTGTTCAATTGTCGAGCACGAGCACGCGTAATTGGTCCAGTAATAGGGTCCTGTGTAGGTATGGACGTATCGATGGTGTTGATGTCCTCATCGGGGTTATACCCAATTGGGTGCGCCTAGTCGGCGCACCGTAAGAAGAATAAGCTATGCTCACCTAATTAGGTGGTATGAAAGGTGAAAAACAATAATTTTTTCGGGCTTCTTTTAAAGCACTTGTGAAGAAAGAAGAACGAGTGCAGCAGATTGGAGTTCTTTTTAATTTTACCATGAATAAAGACCAACATGTAGAAGACTCGGTTAGTTTTACTCAAGGTTAAATCAAAAATTACTCGGGGCTGCTGTCGTATACTTGCCTTATAGGTATATAGATGATGAAGGAATGGATACGCAGAGACATTGTGACAAATTAAGGAAGATAAAGATGATGGCGATAGGCAACAGATCGGTCCTTGACCGGTCCGGGATAACAGAAGACCCTGAATACCGGTATGGAAGCAAGGCGGACATTAAGACCGGTATACAACGACTTGAGGAGCAAGTTATTGAACAATTCGTAGTCTGATTAGGACTCGATCAATAAAGAAAGTTAGAAATAGAACTCCATATATGTAATTCATGTAATCGATTAGGACTCTGCATGCAACCCCAGCTCCCCGGATATATAAGGCGGAGCAGGGACCCCCGAAAACTCTCTCGAGATCTTGCAATTAGCAAATCGCTAAAGGCAATACATAACATACAGGACGTAGGGTATTACTCTCGATCCGAGGGGCCCGAACTCGTCTAAAATCGCGTGTTCCTGTGTGTTCCGTGTGTTGCACCATCGAATTCCACGCTCGTGAGGGACCGGGTAGTACTAGTGCCGAGTTTAAGACTCGACACGCAGAAAAGACTAGTGTTGGTCCGTGGGGAAATCTTGAGGGCCTATTAAGCGGACGGGGGTAAGCGGGCCCGGCCCGAGTGGCGAGACGTTACACCGCCTCCATGCCGAAACCCGGAGCTGGAGGAAGCACGCCGCAACCTCGCAGAGGAAGCAGCCGTGGTAGACCGGGAGCTGGAGCAGCAGCGCCGGCGTGCGGAGTGCCACGCGCGGTAGAGGCCTCGCCACGTGAACCCGCGGATCGCCGACGACGACGGCGGCGCGGCCTAGCATTTCCCACATGCTGGGCGAGAATGTCGCCGCGGCGGTGGCGCTACTTCAAACCCTCCCCCTGCAGTCAACTCCCGAGGCATAGCGAGTGCAGAGGGAGATGGCGACGCTCCTCGCCAAGGCGGCGGAGCAACACGCGAAAAGTTCACGGCGACGTGCGGCGCCGTCGAACCAGCGACGCTAGTCTCAACCTTCACGCCTCCCGAGACCGGGCGAGAGGCTCGGTGCACGCGTCCGCATGGCAAACCGCACAGCCGGGCCAAGCCGAGGCCAGGTAGTCGGTGCACTCACGCAACGGCGCGGCGCACAATGCGCGCTCGACCCTTAACGTGCGGGGTAAGCGGGCCCGGCCCGGAGCGACTCGTGGGCAACTTCCAAGCGACGTGCGTCCCCCGGGCAATCCTTGGGAGTTGAAGATCCGTCGGCAAAAGCCGACCGAGCCGCTCCGGGGTTACATTCGATGCTTCTCCCGGCTGCAACGAGCTTCCCCACGTTGTCGACACGGACGTCGTGGGCGCGTTCCTCTCCGGAACAAACTGCGAGGCTCTCGTCCACGAGCCGGGGCGTAGGCTGCGCGCGAACAGCTCGGGAGCTCCATGACATCGCTACGAGCCACGATTCGGGCGAGGAGGCGGTTAGAGCCCTCCTCCACCGCGACATCCCCGAGAAGGGGAAGGGCAAGCGAGACCGACGGCAATGCCGGCGGGGCCCCTCCGGCTCCAAACCCAACAAGAAGAACAAGTCGCGGTCAAGCAACGGGCCAAAGGTAGCTGCGACCGAGAAGAAGGGTGCTAAGCAGCCCAACAAGGAGGTTCCGAACCACTTCGAGAAAAGGTGGAACGGGTCGTGCCCCAACCACGAGTTTCCCATCAAGCTCCCGATGAAGGATTGCTCGTTGATGAATAAATTCGTCACGCAGCAGGGGAGATAGGGGCAACCACCGCTGGAGCGCAAAGAGAACGCCTCGAACCGAAGGTGACGCCGGTGAAGAAGAGGGCGAAGGCTATCCCCAAGCGCGAGGGTGCCCGATGATCTACGCGAGCTCCGACGCTCGTCCCAGCCGACACTCCGTCAAGCTCGAGTGCCGCAACGTCTTCGCCGCGGAACCCGCAACCCCGGCCTTCTTCGGATGGTCGGAGTTGCCGATCACCTTCGATCGCACCGACCACCCCGCGCGAGTCCCACGACCGGACCGGTACTCGCTCGTGGTCGACCCCATCGTCGCCAAGACACGCCTCACCAAGGTGCTCATGGACGGAGGCAGCGGCCTCAACATCCCGTACGTCGACGTCCTCGACGCCATGGGGATCGAGCGCTCGCGCATCCGCCTTAACGGATCGTCGTTCCACGGCGTTGTTCCGAGGACACAAGCCGTTCCCATCGGGTAAATCGCCGTTCCCACCTTTGGGACTCCTTCAAACTTCCGAACGGAGACCTTCACGTTCGAAGTCGTCGGATTCCCAGGAATCTACCACGCCATCCTCGGGCGACCATGTTACGCGAAGTTCATGGCCGTCCCGAATTATGTCTACCTGAAGCTCAAGATGCATGGGTCGAAGGGAGTCATCACGGTGGGCACGTCCTTCCAGCACGCCTACCGGTGCGACGTCGACAAGCTGCGACCTCGCGTTAGCCCAACCGGCCTCAACCACGGAGCCGGCGGTGATCGGGGAGCAGGTCGTCGAGGATCCTCTCGCGGACGAGCTACAAGGCGGCCTCGTTCGAGCCGGCGGAGGGCACCAAAGAGGTCGTCCTCGACCTTGGGAGCGGCGAGAAGAAGACGGTGGGCATCGGCACCTCCCTCTCCCCCAAATAGGAAAGCGTGCTCGTCGACTTCCTCCGCACGAACGCCGACGTCTTCGCGTGGAAACCCTTGGACATGCCAGGAATACCGAAGGAAGTCGCCGAGCACTCCTTGCACATCGGGCCGGGTTCCAAGCCGGTGAAGCAACGCTTGCGCCGCTTCGACGAGGAGAAGCGCAAGGCAATCAGGGAGGAGATCACGAAGGTGCTAGCGGCCGGGTTCATCAAGGAGGTGTATTGTAACGCCCAGAAAACAAATATTAGAAAAAAAAACAATAATAAAACTTTTCCTTTTGGGCCATATGGCTGGTTCGGCCCAACCAAGTCCAGCTAAAACCCTAGGTTTGTTTTCCCCTCACGTTCTTCCCTTCCCCTGCAATTATTCTTTCCGTTCGAAGGATTACCAGAGGCGGCTCTACTCCTTTGCTCCTCTTCAGGTCAGCACCATTGGGTGGCGTTCAAATCTGCTCTTCCATTAGCAAACGAGTGTTTGGTGGTGCTCTTTATCCTCCCCTTTTCAGTTTTATCACAACTTTATTAGCTGCAGATCGAGTTGCAAGGGAGGAAGGAGTTAGACTCCGTATTGCAGGGGTGTGCAGTGGAGATTCCTTTTGATCCGGATTTCTTTCTTGGGTAATTGCAAAACTAGTCCTTTCTATTCCTATTCCCATCGTTTTGCACCACTGTACTGAATCAGTTGTCAGTCTCGTGTAATTGTATATCGAGGCACTTTTGAGGGTTTTGGGGGCTGAATCTAACTAGGAGCATATAAGAGAAGTTGTAGAGGACTTCAAGAGCTTTCCAATGCATATCTATATACATTATTTCGTGGAGTAATCTAGGAGTTATGGCCATCTGAATCTGACTGTTATTTTCGTCAGTTTGGTCAGATTTGCAGTTTCCAGTTACAATGTTCGATTTTGAGAGGCTATTTAAAATACTTTAGAGGCCGAATTTAACTAGGGTCTTTTAATGAAAGTGGTAGAGTACTTAACAACCTTTCCAATGAGTATTTATATGTATTATTTTGTTGAGAATAGAAGTTATGGCTGTCTGAACTTTACTGTCGAATTTTGTCAGTAACAGATTCAGACTGACATTACCGACTATAACGACCCATTTCGAGTGGTGATTTAAATTACCTTAGAGGCTATATTAGTCCAGGGTTATATGGAGTATTTTTTAGTCCTATATACCCTCTTTCCATAGGGTACTTATTTGCTTGTTTTGAATCAGTGGTTTGAGAATTATGATTTTCCAAAGTTAGTGTCATGCTGCTGTTGACTGATTCTGTCAGTCACCTTGTGGAGCCATTTAGAATTAGTAGATGTCGAAATTAAATTTAGAAATGAATACCAAAGTTGTAGCTTGTTAAATGTATATGATTGTAGAGTATTTATTTTCTATCATTGCTATTATAGTTTTAATGTTATGAAAATAACAAGCCACAATGCTGCTGTTTGTTTAATATGAGGTATTTTACTGTTTTTGATGATTGCGGGTTCGGGCATAGGAGCGCTATGTTCATTGTTGGTAAATCATATATGGGGTGTTTGTACTGAGTTATTTGTTCCAAAAAAACAGGTGGTAGTGCTCCGGGTCGTCCGTAGTACATTGATCTTCTTCGGTTGGAGGCAAGTGAATGTAGCGGTGGTTTGCTACCGTTTTGTCTTGTTATTTTTATCACCTACATCTTAATGTTCAGAACCTTGCCACTTAATAATAATGTGAATGTTGGTGATAATTTGAGGCTTATTTATGTCATGTTGCTTATTTATTCATTTGAGGCCTATTATCATATCTCTATGATAAATGAAGTTGAAGTTGTGGTATTTTCTCTTATTATGAGACATATGAAGCATATCATGAGCATGATCATCTCATCTCATTTGCATTGAAGTTTATCACAATCCTATGGTTGTGATCTGTACCAGTACACATCGTACGTTGCCCGAGGAGGGTGCGATGTAAAAGTGGACATGGCATTGCATTCATATGCATTCATTGAAGTTTCTAACATTTAAATGTTATTGTGGATGTGAGGTGATCTTATATGATCTTGGAGGTGTTTTCTTATCCAATTATTATCATTGTGGTCTATATTGAAGTTTTACTTATGTCATCTTGATATAATTAAATCGTTGCTTAATTCAACTTGTGGTTTAAATAGCTTGACAAAACAAATTTGCTTGCTGAGATTTTTATCTCACCCTTGCTCTACTCTCTCCAGGTGCTTGATGTTTGCTAGGAGGGGAAGAGGGATTAGCTGCACATCTCACACTTCATCATTTTATAGACCCTTTTGTCTTAGTCTTGAAAATGACAGCTTAGTCTTTATCGTCGTGAGAATGATACTTAAAGTCTATGTGAATGTTAAAGTTTTGCTGCGGTTCTTTCTTATGGTTGCTAGGATACTTTGATAATGTTAGTCTTATTTTTTTTAATAATATATATGTGTGTGTGGTTATGCTTCCGCGGTGGTTGTATTTACAAAGGAGATGCTGCTGAAATTTTCTATTTTTATCTTCGGTGGTAGAATGTGTAGTTTTAGTAATGTCTCCGGGTGTTAGTGGATTCCGGGACGTTACGGTTGGTATCGAGCCTAGGTTATAGATTCTAGGTATAATGAAGTTTAAATTGACACACTTGCACTTATAGGTTGGGTAGTTGTTTATTTATTTCTTCATGATAGTTTTGACTTGTTTCTTTGAAGTTGCTTAATGTTTCTTGAAGTTAATGTGGATTTTATTGGCTTGTTATGATGGCTGCAGCTATGCCGCCTAAGAAGAAGGGAGCGCGTAACCGTCCAACAACCAATAATGAGACGGCCAATAATAATCGTACTACTAATTTAGGTAGTCAAGAGGAGATGGCTGCTGCAATACGAGGCATTGCAGCATGAGTTAACTACGTTGAGGCAATCTATTCCTAATGCCTCTACTAGCACTGCCGCTACTCGCTCCTAGTGGTAGTGTTCCTGCTACGGCTGCTGCCCCAAGTGGTCCTCGTCGGGAGGCACTTCCGGTCGGTGGGACTTCTCGATGCGGTGGATGGGGATGAAGCTGGACTCATTTGATGGTAGTGGTTCGGCGGTGGATGCAGCAGATTGGCTGACTTATGTGGAGGATAAGGCTGGAGGTCTTTGAGGTGGTCTACGGAGATCGTGTTCGTTATGGAACACAATTGCTGAAGGGAGAGGCTCGGGTTTGGTGGAGAGGTGTGCGAGTGCTAATTCTCATGCACCCGGTTCTTTGACTTGGCATGTATTTGTCGGGCGGTTTGAGAGGAGGTTCTATCCTGCCACATTCCTTGATAAGATGAAGATAGACCTTCGAGTTATAAGCGAGGACAAGAAGACGGTGGCTGAATATGAGGTGGGATTCAACAAGATTGTTCGCTTTGTTCCTCATGTGGCTAATAATGAGTTGGAGAAGGCGGGCCGGTTCCGTCGGGGTTTGAGGCCATCGATTAGGCACACTTTAGGAGCTTTTCCATTAGTGGATTTCCGTACTACTCGTGGAGCAAGCCCTGGGTGTGGAGATGCAGCATCGGTACACTAATGAGATTAAGCCTTCGAGATCGGTCTCGCACTCGGGATGATAAGAAGGGTCGGTCGGGTGGCCCTATTCATAAGAAGGGAAAGTTTCGGCGTCATCAACCATATCGTGGCAAGCATGGTCGGTCTAGCTCTTCGGGGGAGGTGGTGGTGCCGTACGGTATCGGGCTACCCCTAAGCCTGGTATGGGTATGGTATGTTTTCGTTGTGGTGATGCACATCGCCGTGCGAGTGTCGGTGGAGTGGCACTTGTTCTATCCGTGGTCATGACCATAAGGATGTCGTATGTAGGAAGAATCCTAATGGGAAGTTACGTTGGGAGCCGGTTTCTTCGTCGGCTCCTAGTGGCACCGCTAATGTGTTGGCCTCTACACATCGGCGGTCTCTTGTGCCACCTACTCGGCAGCGGTTTCTTGTGCCACCTACACGGCAGCAGTACTTGTCCGCGCCTTTCTACCCTCGGTACTTGACGGCGCCTCCTGCACCGACCGTTCCTTCGACACCGCAGTTTGGGACTTTACGACTGCCCCGGGCTACGGCTCCTTCGAGTGCCTTTGCTTCCTTGGGCTCCCACTGTTTCTAGTGGCTATACTCCTGGTGTTTCGTCTTCTGCTGGTGTTCCTGGAGTTTACTCTTTGCCCTCTGCGATGGCCGAGATCATGGTGATGTGGTGACGGGTATTATCTCGGTTGATTCCTTTGATGCATATGCTCTTTTTGACTACGGCGCTAGTTTCTCGTTTGTCTCCGAGGGTTTTGTGGTTCGTGCTAGACTCTTTATGCGAGAGGATTAGGCGATCTATTATGGTCGGTTCCGCTAAAGGACTTATATCTAGTTGTTCGGTTTGTCCGGGTTGTTCTATCTTTCTTGCGGATGAGACTTTCATTGGTAATCTTGTGGTTATTCCTCTTGAGTCATTCGATGTTATTCTTGGCATGGATTGGCTTTCTCGATATCATGCTGTTATATCTTGTTTACGGAAGACAGTGTCTTTGCGAGGCACCGTACGGGAGAGAGGTGATCTTTATCGGGAGTGCTATGAAGTATTCTCTTGCCTTGCTATATGAGTTGTTCCCGGATCGGCTGGACGAGGAAGTCGGGTATCCTTTTTGCTATGATGGATGGTAGTGAGGTTATCTTGCGAGTGGAGGATATCCGAGTGGTCCGCAATTATCCGGATGTGTTCCCTGCTGAGCTTCCGGGTATTCCGCTTCGAGCGTGATGCGGTTTTTGAGATTAAGTTGATTCCTGGTACTCGGCCTATTCATAAGGCTCCGTATCGGATGGCTCCTAAGGAGCAGGTGGAGTTGAAGCGACAGTTGGACGATCTACTTGCTAAGGGTTTTATTCGACCTAGCAAGTCACCGTGGGCTTTCCGGTGTTATTTGTGGAGAAGAAGGATAAGACGAAGAGGCTATGCGTGGACTATCGTGCCCTCAATCGAGGTTACTATCAAGAATAAGTATCCTTTGCCTCGTATTGATGTGCTCTTTGAGCAATTGAAGGGTGCTAAAGTATTCTCAAAGATTGATTTGAATTACGGGTATCATCAATTGAGGATACGGGAGGAGGATATTGAGAAGACAACCTTTTGCACAAGGTATGGGCATTATGAATACGTCGTTATGTCTTTTGGACTAACAAATGCCCCTGCTGCTTTCATGGAAGCGATGAATAGGATGTTGCATGAGTATTTGGACGACTTCGTTGTTGTCTTCCTTGATGATATCTTGATCTATTCCAAGACCGAGGAAGAACATGAGAGACATCTTTCTCTTGTTCTGGATGCTCTTAGGAAGAATCAATTCTATGGCAAATTGAAGAAGTGTGCCTTTTGGCTTTATGAGGTGGCTTTTCTTGGTCATGTTATTAATGAACATGGCATTTCGATTGATCCCAAGAATGTGGTTGCTTGTTGTTGAGTGGGAGAGGCCTACTAGTGTGACGGAGATTCGCAGTTTCTTGGGTCTTGCTGGTTATTATCGGCGTTTTGTGCAGAATTTCTCCAGCATTGCAAAGCCCTTGACTAAATTGACGAGAGAAAGGAGTTACATTTGAATGGAGTGAAGCTTGTGAGATCGGTTTTCGGACATTGAAAGATAAGCTAGTGAGTGCTCCAATTCGACCTTGCTCGAGAGTGGCAAGCGCTACACCGTGTATACGGATGCTTCTCGTATTGGACTTGGTTGTGTCTTGATGCAGGATGGTAAAGTCATTGCTTATGGCTCTAGGCGGGTGAAGAAACATGAGAGGAATTATCCTACTCATGATTTGGAGTTAGCAGTTGTGGTGTTTGCCTTGAAATCATGGAGGCATTATCTTTATGGTGAGTCTTGTGACATTTTCACGGATCACAAGAGTCTCAAGTATATTTTCACTCGGAAGGAGTTGAACTTGAGACAAAGAAGGTGGCTTGAGTTAATCGGTGATTATGATCTCACCATTCGGTATCACCTTGGTAAAGCAAATGTGGTGGCTGATGCTCTTAGTAGAACTGGAGTTCCTAAAGTGGCAATGCCTTTGATTGCAGATTTGGATCGTATGGGTGTTGCCTTGTGTTATGTAGGAGCTGCTAGAGAGGAGACTCGGATGCTCATTCGGTCATCGATTGTGGAGAGGGTGCATGAAGCACAACAGCATGATCGCTTAATTCAGGAGGCTCGTAAGAGGATAGGTGATGGCAAACCACGGGAGTTCACTATCGATGCGAATGACGTGGTATGTTTTAGGGGTCGTCTATGTGTTCCACAGAAATCAGAAGTGAAGATGGATATTCGAGGGAGGCTCATAGAACTCCTTATACTGTTCATCCTGGTGAGACCAAGATGTACAAAGATCCGAAGCAGAATTTCTGGTGGAAGAGGATGAAAATGGATGTAGCTAAGTATGTTGCAGCTTGTGATGTGTGCCGGCGTGTGAAGGCTGAGCACAAGAGGCCTGCAGGTTTGTTAAAGCCTTTAGAGATTCTAGAATGGAAGTGGGAGCATATTACTATAGATTTTGTGATTGGTTTACCTCGTTCTCCTCGAGGTAAAGATGCTATTTGGGTTGTGGTTGATCGACTCACTAAGTCGGCACATTTCATTCCAATGAAGACTACTAATTCAGCTCATGAATTGGTTCCTTTGTATATGAAGGAAGTGATCAGACTTCATGGTGTGCCTAAGTCTATTGTTTCGGATCGGGATTCTAAGTTTGTCTCTAAATTTTGGGAGAGTCTCCACACTCGCTTTGGGTACAAAGCTTTCACTTAGTGTTGCTTTTCACCCACGGACCGATGGTCGATCGGAGCGTACTATTCAGACTTTGGAGGATATGCTTAGAGCTTGTGTCCTTTCTTGGAAGGGTAGCTGGGAGGATCATTTACCATTGGTGGAGTTTGCTTATAACAATAGCTACCATGCTACTATAAAGATGGCGCCGTATGAGTTTTTGTATGAGTTTTTGTATGGTAGACGTTGTGTGTCCCCATTATGTTGGGAGTCCTCGGAGAGGTCATTGGTTGGTCCGGATTGGATTCGGGAGACAGCTGGAAAGGTACAAGAGATACGCTAGAATATGTTGACAGCTCAGAGCCGCCGAGAAGAGTTATGCTTTGATAAAAGGAGGCGAGACCTGGAGTTTGCGGTAGGTGACCAGGTACTTCTCAAAGTATCACCTACTAAGGGTGTTGTGCGTTTTGGAGTGGCAAGAAAGCTTAGTTCGAGGTATATTGGACCTTTTGATATCATAGCCCGAGTTGGCAGTTTGGCTTATCGGTTGCGGTTACAGAGTCCATGAAGGGGGTACACAATGTATTCCATGTCTCTATGTTGAGGAAGTATTTGCGGGATCCGGAGCGAGAAGGCCGAGTTAGAGCCGATTGTGGTACAACAGGACTTGACTCTTGAGTGTCGCCCGGTTCGGATTTTAGAATCGTCGGAGCGCGTTATGAGAAAAAGGACTATAAATTATGTGAGGGTCCTATGGACTAATCAGTCCGAGCGCGAGGCTACTTGGGAACTTGAGGAGCTGATGCACAAGAAGTATCCATATCTTTTCGAGGCCGGTGAGTTTTATACTCTTCTTGCCTTCTTTGTTATTTGCTAGATATTGTTGTAGCGACAGAATTCGAGGACGAATTCTTTTAAGGGGGTAGAATGTAACGCCCAGAAAACAAATATTAGAAAAAAAAACAATAATAAAACTTTTCCTTTTGGGCCATATGGCTGGTTCGGCCCAACCAAGTCCAGCTAAAACCCTAGGTTTGTTTTCCCCTCACGTTCTTCCCTTCCCCTGCAATTATTCTTTCCGTTCGAAGGATTACCAGAGGCGGCTCTACTCCTTTGCTCCTCTTCCGGTCAGCACCATTGGGTGGCGTTCAAATCTGCTCTTCCATTAGCAAAACGAGTGTTTGGTGGTGCTCTTTATCCTCCCCTTTTCAGTTTTATCACAACTTTATTAGCTGCAGATCGAGTTGCAAGGGAGGAAGGAGTTAGACTCCGTATTGCAGGGGTGTGCAGTGGAGATTCCTTTTGATCCGGATTTCTTTCTTGGGTAATTGCAAAACTAGTCCTTTCTATTCCTATTCCCATCGTTTTGCACCACTGTACTGAATCAGTTTTCAGTCTCGTGTAATTGTATATCGAGGCACTTTTGAGGGTTTTGGGGGCTGAATCTAACTAGGAGCATATAAGAGAAGTTGTAGAGGACTTCAAGAGCTTTCCAACGCATATCTATATACATTATTTCGTGGAGTAATCTAGGAGTTATGGCCATCTGAATCTGACTGTTATTTTCGTCAGTTTGGTCAGATTTGCAGTTTCCAGTTACAATGTTCGATTTTGAGAGGCTATTTAAAATACTTTAGAGGCCGAATTTAACTAGGGTCTTTTAATGAAAGTGGTAGAGTACTTAACAACCTTTCCAATGAGTATTTATATGTATTATTTTGTTGAGAATAGAAGTTATGGCTGTCTGAACTTTACTGTCGAATTTTGTCCGTAACAGATTCAGACTGACATTACCGACTATAACGACCCATTTCGAGTGGTGATTTAAATTACCTTAGAGGCTATATTAGTCCAGGGTTATATGGAGTATTTTTTAGTCCTATATACCCTCTTTCCATAGGGTACTTATTTGCTTGTTTTGAATCAGTGGTTTGAGAATTATGATTTTCCAAAGTTAGTGTCATGCTGCTGCTGACTGATTCTGTCAGTCACCTTGTGGAGCCATTTAGAATTAGTAGATGTCGAAATTAAATTTAGAAATGAATACCAAAGTTGTAGCTTGTTAAATGTATATGATTGTAGAGTATTTATTTTCTATCATTGCTATTATAGTTTTAATGTTATGAAAATAACAAGCCACAATGCTGCTGTTTGTTTAATATGAGGTATTTTACTGTTTTTGATGATTGCGGGTTCGGGCATAGGAGCGCTATGTTCATTGTTGGTAAATCATATATGGGGTGTTTTTACTGAGTTATTTGTTCCAAAAAAAATAGGTGGTAGTGCTCCGGGTCGTCCGTAGTACATTGATCTTCTTCGGTTAGAGGCAAGTGAATGTGGCGGTGGTTTGCTACCGTTTTGTCTTGTTATTTTTATCACCTACATCTTAATGTTCAGAACCTTGCCACTTAATAATAATGTGAATGTTGGTGATAATTTGAGGCTTATTTATGTCATGTTGCTTATTTATTCATTTGAGGCCTATTATCATATCTCTATGATAAATGAAGTTGAAGTTGTGGTATTTTCTCTTATTATGAGACATATGAAGCATATCATGAGCATGATCATCTCATCTCATTTGCATTGAAGTTTATCACAATCCTATGGTTGTGATCTGTACCGGTACACATCGTACGTTGCCCGAGGAGGGGTGCGATGTAAAAGTGGACATGGCATTGCATTCATATGCATTCATTGAAGTTTCTAACATTTAAATGTTATTGTGGATGTGAGGTGATCTTATATGATCTCGGAGGTGTTTTCTTATCCAATTATTATCATTGTGGTCTATATTGAAGTTTTACTTATGTCATCTTGATATAATTAAATCGTTGCTTAATTCAACTTGTGGTTTAAATAGCTTGACAAAACAAATTTGCTTGCTGAGATTTTTATCTCACCCTTGCTCTACTCTCTCCAGGTGCTTGATGTTTGCTAGGAGGGGAAGAGGGATTAGCTGCACATCTCACACTTCATCATTTTATAGACCCTTTTGTCTTAGTCTTGAAAATGACAGCTTAGTCTTTATCGTCGTGAGAATGATACTTAAAGTCTATGTGAATGTTAAAGTTTTGCTGCGGTTCTTTCTTATTGTTGCTAGGATACTTTGATAATGTTAGTCTTATTTTTTTAATAATATATATGTGTATGTGGGTATGCTTCCGCGGTGGTTGTATTTACAAAGGAGATGCTGCTGAAATTTTCTATTTTTATCTTCGGTGGTAGAATGTGTAGTTTTAGTAATGTCTCCGGGTGTTAGTGGATTCCGGGCGTTACATGTATCATCCGGAGTAGTTAGCTAATCCTGTTCTTGTACGTAAAAAGAATGAGGAATGAAGAATGTGTGTTGATTGTACTAGCCTCGAACAAGGCATGTCCTATGGATCCCTTTCCTTTACCACGCATCGACCAAATAGTTGACTCGACCTCCGGGTGCGAAACCCTCCGGTTTCAAGATGCGTACTCCGGGTACCATCGGATAGCACTCGACTAATCCGACCAACTCGCGACCTCCTTCATCACGCCGTTCGGCTCTTACTGCTACACTACGATGTCGCGACCTCCTATGGAATGCTCCTCGATTCATCGTCTCGGAGCGCGGTATTGAGACAAATGCGGAGAAGATCTCTACCATCAAGCGCATGGGTCCGATCCGGAACCTCAAGGGCGTGCAGCGACTCACGGGATGCCTAGCTGCACGGAGCCACTTCATCTCGCGCCTCGGGAAAGAGCCCTTCCGCTCTACAAGCTCCTCAAGGAGTCCGAGCATTTCGAATGGACGTCGGAAGCCCAAGCAGCACTCGATGACGTGAAGCGCATTCGACCAACCCTCCGGTCTTAACACCGCCATTGCCGGGCGAGCAACTCCTTCTCTACGTCGCGGCAACGACCCAAGTCGTCGGCGCTCCATCGTAGTCGAGCGCGAGAAGGAGGGACATGTGCTCAAAGTTCAACACCCCGTCTACTACGTCAACGAGGTGTTGTCCGACTCGAAGACAAGATACTGGCAGGTCATCAAGATCCTCTATGCCGTGATGGTCGCCGGACGCAAGCTGCGCCACTACTTCGACGCGCACTCAATTACGGTGGTAAGCTCGTTTCTCTTGCGCGATATCATTTAGAATAGAGAATCTGCGAGCAAGGTCGCCAAGTGGGCTCTCGAGTTGACGGGACATGACATCACGTACGCGCCACGGACGGCGATCTAGTCGAGGGTTCTCATCGACTTCATCGCAGAGTGGACTAAGACCCAGCTGCCACCTGTGCCGGTGGACCAAGAGTATTGGATCATGTACTTCGACGGGTCGTTGATGCGCAAGGGTGTCGACGTCGGGCTCGTGTTCGTCTCTCCCCACGGAGTACGCACGAGGTACTCCATCCGGTTACATTTCCCGGCTTCAAATAATGTAGCCGAGTATGAATCTCTCGTCAACGGCCTCAAGATCGCAATCGAGCTCCGGATCGGGCGGCTCGAGGTCGGATGGGATTCGCAACTCGTCATCGACCAAGTGATGAAAGAGTCGGGTTGTTGGAACGATACGCTAGTGCTCTATCATCAAGAAGTGCGGAAGCTCGAAGAGAAATTCGATGGCCTCGAGCTCAAGCACATTCCGCGACGACTCAATGAAGCGGGAAACTCGCCGGCCAAAATAGCATCTAGCTGGGAATCAATCCCACCAGGTGTCTTCGCTAATAACCGGTTTCAACCGTCTATCCGACCTCCCGACCCTCCTAAGGACGATGGAGGGCCGGTCGAGGTGGGCTCGGGGGCTGTCCCGAGTCCAAACCCCAACCCGGGGAACACTCGAGCCCAAGCTAGGGCTCGGGGCTGAGCCACCGTCACTCGGACGGAGAGATCATGGAGATCAAAGCTTCTACTACTAACGAGGTACCACCGGCCGATCGGAGAACCCGAGTACATCGAGTATCTTCTTCGCGGCAAGCGCTCGACGGACCGGACCGAAGCAAGGCGCCCGCACGGGCATGCCAAGTCCTTCGTCCTGGTCGATGGCGAGCTCTACAAGCGCAGCGCTTCTAGGATCCTGCATCGCTACATCACCATCGAGGAGGGCATAAAACTCCTCGACGACATACATGGAGGGGTTTATGGACAACACGCAGCGCCACGGACCCTCGTGGGCAACGCCTTTCGATAAGGCTTCTATCGGCCGACCGCAGATGGCGGACACGACTCGTGTCATACGCACATGCAAAGGTTGCCGGTTCTACGCCCGACAAACGCACCAGCCTGCCCAAGCTCTTCAAACCATACCCATCCCTTGGCCCTTCGCGGTGCGGGGTCCGGACTTGGTCGGGCCGCTAAAGAAAGCACCCGCGGGCTTGACCCACTTGCTCGTGGCGGTCGACAAGTTCACCAAGTGGATCGAAACTCGAGCGATCAGCAAAATCCGGTCCGAAGAGGCGGTCGAGTTCTTTCTCGACATCGTCCATCGGTTCGGCATCGCTAACTCGATAATCACCGACAACCGCACGCAGTTTACGGCGAAGAAATTCCTCAAGTTCTGCGATGATTACCACATCCGAGTGGATCGGGCGGTCGTAGCTCACCCCGAGACCAATGGTCAAGTCGAGCGAGCCAATGGCATGATCCTACATGGGCTTAAGCCCCGCATCTACGATCGCCCGAAGCGTTTCAGCGGTCGATGGGCGGCGGAATTGCCAGCCGTGCTTTGGAGTCTACGAACGACTCCCAGCCGGGCAACGGGCTACACGCCGTTCTTCATGGTCTACGGCTCGGTAGCGATCTTGCCAACCGACCTTGACTACGACGCTCCTAGAGTCCGCGCCTTCGACGAACAGGGAAACGAAGCGGCACTCGAGGACACCGCCGACCAACTCGACGAAGCGCGTGATGCTGCGCTTCTACACTCCGCCAAGTATCGGCAAGCGCTCCGATGATACCACGACCGCAACGTCAAGAGTCGAGGCTTCAACGTCGGGGACATGGTGTTGTGCAGGGTGCGGAGCAGCAAGACCGCCACAAACTTTCTCCGCCTTGGGAAGAACCGTAGATCGTCTCGCGCGTCATTCGGCCCGGCTCCTACAAGCTCAAGACGGTGGAAGGTCGAGAGCTCACCAATGCTTGGAACATCGAGCGATTACGTAAATTCTACCCTTAAACTCGCGTTTGTTCCTTTACTTTCGAAATCGCCCGCTCGAGGACGGTGACCCTCGACCCCCATAAGGGGGCCGACCCTCACTCGGGGGCTGGAAGGCGGGCGATACCAGCGATTTTTCAAAACAAAAATTGCTAACGCACGCGTTACTTAGCTCTTTTTGCGAATGAAATTTGCTAAGTTCTTTTTGACCCTTGATTCGAATCACAACGACGAACGAAGTGAGCCACGAGTAAACGGATTCATAGTCTAATTGGTCGGAAGGCTTAAGCTCGAGCGCCCGAGCGGCCCTAGCTAACGCTCACCAAAACGACTAAGTCCAACGAGGCTCGGGGGCTCAAACTTTGCGAGTCGGCGAGAGAGATGAAAGGGCCAAATTTAAGTCAAACATAAAAGCCGACGAAACAAGAGCAAGACCTCGATGGGTCGAGCGCAGAACGAACTTAAAAACTTGAAGTTATTTACAAACTTCGGGAACAACACCCCATTGTTCATGCCGGTATGACAAAAAAAAAGCAAAACAAAACAACTTACGCCCTAATCTATCTTCATCTTGGGGAGGGGCTCCTCCTCGAGCTTCGCAGTGAAGGCATCGGCGTGGACGCGAGTCTCGGACTGCAGCGCCTCCAGCTCGAGCATCGGTGAAGCCGGGGACAAGACCAGCGCCGACGGCCTCAAAGTCAAGCCCTTGGTAATGCGACGCCATCACCATGAAGATCGAGCGCCGCACCGCCGAGGAAGTCGGCGACTTCTGAGGGTCGTCGGCGGAGGCCTCCTCCTTGCCCGCACGGGACGCTTCGACGCCGGCTCGGCGTCGCCGGACTCGCCTTCACGGGTGCGCTTCCCCGCCGCGACAGCAGGGTCGGCCACCTCCCGCTGTTCCTCCACGATTGGTTCGGTCGGCGTAGCACCGGGGTCCGTAGGGGTCTCCACGGCATGCTCCGCGCCGAGCTCCATCGCCGACGGAACGACCTCACTAGTGCCCTCGGCAGCAGGTTCAAGGACATTGACATGTGAGGTCGTGTCCGTGGCACGAGGAGGACTTCGCAGATCTACACCATCCTCCAGGCCATCGCAAAGGACCTGCGGCTATGGCGGGCGCTCGAGGCCCGAGTCGCCAACGACGAGTTCGGCGATCATCTCCGCCGTCTCCCTCTCATCGGCGGTAGGCGCCGCCGGGGTGGTCTCGGTTAAGTCCACCACTTCCGGCACCCGCGGTGGCTCCTCGCTAGTCCCCGTTGCCTTGATGAGGGGCGGTTCTTCAACCCGCGAGCTTGACTCGACCCTCGAGGACGAGAACGACTTTGATGTTCCGGTCGCGAAAGTCGGAGGCTGCGGCGCGGAAGTCATGTGGTCCGGGATAAACTCGACTCGAAACAACGGAGTCGGAGATTGCTCCGGAACCGAAGTCCGAGCGAGGGGAGCAAGAATGTGTCGCGGAGCCGGAACTCGAGGCGGAGGAGTTGGAGCCCGCCGCTCGGTGGGCGAGCTCGGGGACTCCTTCTCGGCGACGGGCGGCGCGCGTTGTGCGGACCCTTCGAACCCAGCCACGAGCAGTGCCGGAGCCGCCGCCGCCACTTTCCCTCGAGGTGACCGCACGACGGGAGACGACATACGGGTTCGCCCCGCTCGTGTCATACCCACCGGCACCGTCGTCGTCGTCGGAGGCCGCGGATGACTCTGTCGAGGTCGTCGAGGGCACGAAGGGGTTCAGCCCCACCGCCTCGAGCTCTTCCCTCCTCTTTTGGCGCGCGCGCTCCCTCGCCCGCTTGTCCTGCTTGGTACGAATAGCGGCTTTCTTTGCCCGCTCGCGCTCCTTCTTCTCGGCCTTCTCCTCGGCCGCACCCTCCGGAGCTTCGACTTGATTCTCCTAGGGAACGACACCCACATGGACTGCAAGGGAAAGGAAAAGAAATAAGCAAAAGTCACAAACGAGTCAAGACGAAATCGAAACGAGAAGGTTGAGCTGCTTACCACGTCAACCGCTCGTGGATGCGGCTTCATCTTCGGCGCATTCGGAACGGGCCGCACTTGGCGGTCGAGCCCGGCGCTCCTCCGACCCTCGTGAGCAACGTGTCGCATACTTACCTTACGGGTATACATATGATAAAGGAATGGATAAATGGAGATACGGTGACATATCTATGAAGATAAGATTGGTGGAGAGGGCTCATAGAGTGGTCCCTCACCGGTATCGAATAATACAAGTTTCCATATACCGATATGGAAATAAGGCGGGCATCAAGACCGATGCATGATGACTTGAACAACAAGTCAAGGAGCAATTTGTAGTCCGTAAGGACTCGAATCAATAAGGAAAGCTTCCGAATATGTAATTCATGTAATTGACTAGGACTCGCATGTAACCCTAGCTCCTCCGGATATATAAGGCGGAGCAGGGACCCTCCCAAAAAACTCTCCGAGAACTCACAATTAGCAATCTGCTAAAGGCAATACATAACACACAAGACGTAGGGTATTACTCGCTTCGAGAGGCTCGAACCTCGTCTAAAATCGCATGCTCTTGCGTGTTTCGTGTGTTGCTCCATCGAATTCCACGCTTGTGAGGGACCGGGTAGTTCTAGTGCCGAGTTTAAGACTCGACACAACGGCCTCGTCGGAAAGTTCCGGGACAGCCATGACCGCGCCGGGGATGACGCGTTGATCGGCGGAGACTTGATGCATCAGCATCGTCCTCCATACCGGCGACGCGAACCGCCATTTGTGGTACGACCGACGACGACCGTCGCGTCAAGGTCGAAGCTGCGGAGGTGTCGGATTGCCTCGACCAACCAGTCCACTTGCTTCCGGTAGTCGTGGCTGTAGCCCCACTTCCACTCCTTGGGAGCCTCCTCGAAGACTCGACCTTGGAAGGACGGGAGCGGGTGCTCCGGGTCCTAGCGAAGGTAGAACAACTTAGGGTGCCATCCCTGGTTCGACGAAGGGGTTGTCGTATACTTGCCTTATGGGTATACGGATGATGAAGAAATGGATACGCAAAGACATGGTAGCAAATCGGAGAAGATACGGATAAGGGCGATAGGCAACAGATCGGTCCGTGACCGATCCGGGATAATAGAAGAACCCGTAGACCGGTATGGAAACAAGGCGGTACTAAGACCGGTATACAATAACGTAAGAAGCAAGTTATAGAACAATTTGTAGTCTGATTAGGACTCGGATCAATAAAGAAAGTTAGAGATAGAATCCCATATATGTAATTCATGTAATCGGATAGGACTTCGATTGTAACCCTAGCTCCCCCGGACATATAAGGCGGAGCAGGGACCCCCAAAAAAGATCCGAGACTTCGCAATTAGCAAATCGCTAAAGGCAATACATAACATACGAGACGTAGGGTATTACTCTCGATTCGAGGGGCCCGAACCCGTCTAAAATCGTGTTTTCCTATGTGTTCCGTGTATTGCACCATCGAATTCCACGCTCGTGAGGGACAGGGTAGTTCTAGTGCCGAGTTTAAGACTCGACATTTGGCGCGCCAGGAAGGGGTCCCGACGAGTTCCTAGCGAGTTCGATGGCCACTTCGTTTGTCGTCGACTTCGAGCCCGGCTTCAAGATTCGCATCGGGGCCCTCGACTTTGAAGCCGACTCGGACGGAAAATTGTCGTTGATGAATCCGACTCGTTGCCGGGCCGCTGCTTCTAAAGCGCGATCACCTGCCACGATTGATACCTCCGATTCGCAGCTTAGCGGGTCCGACGCAGCTTTAGCGCGAAACATCGAGCTCCCTACGCTTATGCCTCGTAACGGTGCCCGGCTACAGCGCAAAGCTCGTTCTCCCGAACCGGATACCGATTCCGAGGAAGACGCTCCGCTCTTCATCCAAGTGTTCATGACAGGACCCGTTATACGCCAACTCACTCCCGAGGAAGCCGCCGAAGAAGCGGCAAGGATGGCGAGAGCCGAAGCTGAACGCAATCGTCGAGAAGCGTAAGAGGAAAACAGAGATGAACAACCTCCGCCACCTTCGCCCGCGGATCCGCGCACAAGTGCTACCGCTTTAGCCGGAGGAAGCGCCCTGCGACCGCTCCCCGGCTACGGGCCCGCTATCGGACCAGCTCCGGAGACCCGGATGAATCTCCAGGATACAACAATCGACGAGGATCTCGCGGCGGGAGACGCCATCGATCTTCCAGCAGAGCTTTGGATTTAAGTTCCATGGAAGTAGAGATGAATGGCGCTCGGGTCGTCACATCGCCGGTCCACAATATTGTGGGAGTGAAACAGATTCTTGAAACAATACCGGAAGAAGTCCTCAACGCTACGCCAGGATTGCGTCGTGCGCTGAATTTAGTTGATGCGGCGGCTCCGCAAACAAACCAGCTCGTCCATGATCGAGCGGAATCTTCCGGTCGCTCGCATTCCCATTCGTAACGACCGACAAGGGCCCGGTCCGACGGAGCTTCTTCCGGAGGAAGGCTAGCACCCCGGCGTACTCCCGATCGTGGATGCACAAGCACAAGCTCCCAACCAAGATTTGCGGGTACCGCTCAATGATAACCGGGATGTTCGGAACGTGCTGATTGATCGTCACGTAGAAAGAGTGGAGGAGCGAACGAGACATGAGGAAGATGAGAGGCGACGGACCGGTCATGTGGATGATCGTCCTCGGGATCTTGCCCCACCTCGCCGCAACGGGCCGGCAGCCTTCGCGCCACCCACCAACGCAAATTATCCGCGCAACGATCATCGAGGGCATGGTAGTAGGCATGCTCATCGAGATGGACGACGCCGTGACAATAAAGACCGGAGAGGGCGAGACAACCGGGACAGAGATGCTGAACCTCGGTGTGCGGACAATGATCGTCAAGCTGCACCTCCACCTCCGCCTCCATCGCGACATGCAGAACCAGCGAACAATGATCGTCAAGCAGCACCACCACCTCCGCCTCCGCCTCCTTCACGGGACGCGGAGCCGCCGAATAATGATGGACAAGGCGGTTCGGGAGACAGATACCAGGACGACCGTTACTACGACTATTCCGACGATGACAGGGATCGTAATTACCGGCATCGCCCTAGCCGTCGATCTCCGTCACCGGTCCGGACTGGTCCGGAAGATGATGAATATTCCGTAATTCCCGCTTTTACGCGAGATTTACGCATCTCGCAAATACCCTAGGGGATTTAAGCCCGGGGCCATTGACAAGTATGATGGCAAAGCGCCTCCGCCGAATGGCTCCGCATGTATACCACGGCTATCCTGGTCGGCAGGAGGAGACACGTTCGTGCTAGCCAATTATCTACCGATGTGCATGGAGAAGGCCGGACGCTTATGGTTGCAATCCCTGCACGAGAAATCTATTTCTTCGTAGGGATACCTCACCAAAAAGTTCGTAGAAAACTTCCAGGCGACTTGTGAGAAGCCAGGAAACTACTTCGACCTCAATAGGCCGAGCGTAAGCCCGACGAGACCCTCACCGATTTCATCAAGCGATTCTCGCAATAAGAAAGCCTTAATCCCCAATGTTCCCGATCAGCAAGTGATTGCTACATTTCAAGTCGGCGTCCGAAGTGAAGCGCTGGTTCACAAGATTGGGAGACGTAATCGAAACCTCACCATGACGGCGTCGTAGTGCTTCAAGATAGCAGATGATTACGCCGCCGGAGAATCAAATGTAGTCAATCTGCGCGGGAACAAAGGGAAGGAGCCGAAGCACGACCAAGGCAACCAGTCCGGATCCAGGAATGACAAGAAGCGTAAGGCTGATCACCTTGTTGCAGCTGTTGACCAGCCTCATGGAGGAGACCGGCCAGCACCCCCTAAGAGAGGTCCCGCAGAACGATTGTCGTTTGAAACACTTCGGACGGCCCTTGTATGATCCACAATGGGAATCATAAAGCTAAAGAGTGCTTCCTGTTAAGGCCATTTGCTCAATTTGCCTTAAAGGTTGCACCTCGATCCGCTTACAGGAATCGAAGGATGACAAGGGCAAGGATAAGGACCGTGAAGACAATGAGGATGGCGAAGGCTTTGAGGAACCAGCCCGAGAGGTGAACATGATTTATGGAGGCCCGTACGCATACGAGTCAAAGCGGAAGCAAAAATTGTCATTAAGGGAGGTTAATGCTGTTGCTCCTGCAACTCCCGAATATCTTCGGTGGTCCGAGGTCCCCATCACATTTAGCAGGGCGGACCACCCGGAGGTATTACCGAAAGCTGGAAAATATCCACTCATCCTCGCTCCCATTGTTCGGAAGGTGCGATTGAAGAGAACTTTCATTGATGGGGGAAGCTGTTTGAATATCTTGTTCGCTAAGACTCGCCTCGAGCTTGGCCTCGACAGCCGCTGATTTAGAGCGCAAGTGTTTCTCCGTTCCATGGTATAATACCCGGGCGGAATAGTTACCCCTTGGGGCAGATTTCTCTCGCGTGACTTTTGGGACGAAGGAAAATTATAGAAGGGAGAATATCATCTTTCGGTGGCTGACATAGACTCAAGCATACCATGCTATTCTCGGAAGACCGGCTCGGCGAAATTTATGGCCATCCCAAATTATCAGCACTTGATGTTGAAGATGCCCGGGCCAAACGGGGTCCCGTCATTCCGGGTGATATCAAGACCGCTTATGCTTGTGAGGTGCATAGCACGAGTTGGCATCCCGGATCAATTCGAAGTTGAACGCCAAGAAATCGAGAAGCGGCTGAAGCTTTGGAAGTTCATACAAGGATAGAGGATGAAGTACCGGTCAAGAAGATTGCAAAGGAGAAATTGAAGGCCGATACGGTGGTTTCCAAGACTGTTCAGCCTTGATGAGTCGACTCCTCTAAGGTCACCCATATAGGGGCTGACTTGGGGGATAAATAGGAAAGCGCGTTCATTCTTTTCCTCCAGGAAAATAGGGATATCTTCGCATGGCAGCCTTCTCGACATGCCGGGTGTTCCTAGGGAGAAGATTGAGCACGCACCGTTGGTGCGTCCCGATGCGAAGCCGTGAAACGAAGCTCCGGAGGTTTGCCCAAGACCGCAAGGAAGCTATCAAGAAAGAGATAACTAGGTTGTTAGCAGCTAAGTTCATTAGGGAGGTGTATCATCCAGATTGGCTTGCCAATCCAAGTGCTTGTACCAAAAAAGAATACTAAAGAATTAAGGATGTGCGTTGATTATACCGATCTCAACAAAGCTTGTCCCAAAGACCCTTTCGCGCTGCCTCGAATCGACCAAGTTGTTGATTCGACCGCTGGCTGCGAACGTCTTAGTTTCCTTGATGCTTATTCAGGGTATCATCAAATACCGTTAAGAGTTGAGGATCGGATAAAAACCGCGTTTATCACCCCCTTCGGAGCATACCGCTACACGACTATGCCGTTTGGATTGAAAAATGCTGGAGCTACGTATCGGCGTGGTATGCAACATTGTTTGGATTCGCAATTGGGAAGAAACGCAGAAGCTTATGTTGATGATATAGTGGTCAAGTCTCGTAAAACCGAAGATCTCCTCTCCGACCCGGCAGAGACCTTCGAGATCTGCGAAACTTTTCCATGAAGTTAAACCCAGGAAAATGTGTATTCGGAGTTCGTTCTGGGAAGTTACTAGGTTATTTGGTATCATGGAGAGGTATTGAAGCCAATCCGGAAAAAATTCGTACAATTGTGAACATGCAACCCCCGAGTTGTTTGAAGGATGTTCGAAGTTGACGGGCAGTATGGCAGCTCTTAGTCGTTTTATCTCAAGACTCGGGAGTTCGAGGACTTCCGTTCTTCAAATTACTTAAAAAGCAAGACAAGTTTCGAGTGGACCAGTGAAGCACAAGCAGCGCTTGATCAGCTTAAAGAGTATCTCAGTAATCCTCCGGTTTTGGTCCCGCCGCAGCCCGATGAGGTTATTCAGCTTATATATCTCCGCAACAACCCACGTGGTGAGCACGGTTCCGGCGGTTGATCGGAAGGAAGAAGGACATCTGCAATTGGTGCAACACCCGGTCTATTTTGTAAGTGAAGTTCTTACCGAGTCTAAGATAAGGTATCTCCAATTGCAGAAGTTAATTTATGCTCGTAGTGATAACTTCTCGAAAGTTGAAGCATTATTTCCAAGCGCATCCTATTGAAGTTAAGACTCGGGTTCGCTATTGGAGATATTGTTCGCAATCGAGAAGCAATTGGTCAAGTTGCTAAGTGGGCTATAGAACTTGGCCAATATGAGATTACGTTCTCTTCGCGGACAGCTATTAAGGGACAAGCATTAGCTGATTTCATAACAGAGTGGTTGGAAACACAAGTGCCGCGGGAGATTCAAGCATTGGAGTATTGGGAGATGTTCTTTGATGGGTCCCTCGCAGCTTTCAGGCGCGGGGCTGGTGTGGTCCTTTTCACTCCACAAAAGGAACCGCTCGTATACGTGTTGCAAATGCATTTTCGAGCTTCAAACAATACAGCGAGTATGAAGCTTTGCTTCATGGGCTCGTAGTAGCTGTTTTAGTTGGGTGTTCGACGATTGGATATATATGGTGATTCGATGTTAGTGATCAGCCAAGTGAACAAGGTATGGGATGCTCATGATGAACATATGATTGCCTATCGACAAGAGGTTCGGAAACTTGAAGATAAGTTTGATGGTTTGCGCTTTTCTCATATACTCGCGCGGAAATAATTCTCGCTGCGGATGAGTTGGCTAGACCGGGATCTTCGCGACAGCGGTTCCTCCCGGCGTTTTTCTTCGGGTGTTGGATAAACCGTCTATAAAGGTGGAGCCTAAGGTTATTATTACAGAAATTGAAGATAAGGCGGTCTCGTAAAGTCGGAGGAAAAAGCGGTCTTGAAGAACCAGCTCGATAGTACGGGTTTGCCAGGAAAGCCTCGAAGGCGGATTCAATACTCGGTGGTATTCAGCCATTGGATGTTATGATTATTGATTCCGATTGGCGTACTCCGTATCTTGACTATTTGCAATCCGGCAAAACACCGTAAGATAAGGTGGAGAAGCAAAGATTAGAAGTTCGAGCTCGCAGCTTATTTAATTCTCGAAGGAGAATTGTATAAGCGTGGGGCTAATATTCCGATGAAATGTGTGTCGCTTTCGATGGCATTCAATTGCTTGAAGACATACACAAAGGAATTTGTGGAAACCATGCTTCTTCGAAGACATTGGTTGGGAAGATATTCCGACAGGGATTTTATTGGCCAACAAGCAACGGATGATGCGCATAGAGTGGTTAAAAGTTGTCAAGGATGCCGCTTTTTTGCAAGACAACCTCATACTCCGGCTCAGGAGTTGCAATTGATCCCAATGACTTGGCCTTTCTCTACTTGGGGGCTGGATATAGTGGGACCTTTTAAACGGGCACCAGGAGGATTCACGCATATTTTTGTGGCAGTAGATAAGTTTTCCAAGTGGATCGAGGTCAAGCAGCTTACTAGTACAACTACGGCACGCGCAATCAAGTTTTTGCGAACATTTTTGTACGTTTTGGGGTTCCATACAGTATTATTACTGATAATGGGCCTCAATTTACTTCGTAGTTCTTCAAAGATTATGCTCGAGAGTTTAGGGATCAAGGTGCAATATGCGTCGGTGGCACATCCGCAGAGCAATGGACAAGTGGAACGAGCTAATGGAATGATTTTGACCGGTCTTAAACCGAGAATTTTTGACCGATTGAAGCCTTATGCGGGAAAATGGGTTAAGGAATTGCCCCGGGTGCTCCGGGGTTTGCGCACTAATGTTAGCGAGCTACGGGACAGTCTCCTTTTTCTTTGGTATATGGATCGGAAGCCATGTTACCTACCGAAGTGAATATGGTGTCAGCCCGGTTCGAGTATTATGATGAAGAAAAATATGATGATCGACGTCAGAGTTGAATTGATTGCTGCGGAAGAATTGAGAGATCAAGCTCCGATTCAAGCCGCCAAATATCAACAAGGATTGCGTCGATATCATGATCGTAATGTTCGCACGCGGGAATTTCAAATCGGAGATTTGGTTTTGCGGAAGATTCAATCTAACAAGAACAGGCATAAGTTGTCACCGGTCCGGGAAGGACCTTTTTGGTGAAATCGGTATCCGGACCGGGGCTTATAGGCTTATGACCTTGGAAGAGGAAGAAATTCCAAATTCTTGGAATATTGATCAACTTCGTCGTTTTTATACTTAAAGAGTATTTATTGTAAAGTTTTTCTTATTATAATAAAGTAATTTTATCTAATAATAATATGTTTGTTTTTTGTGTCTCCATACTTTAATTTTGAATTAAATTATTGAGCCAGGGGGCTACTATGATAAAGAGTAGTCTCGTGATATTTTGTTATTCTCGCTATGATAAGAGCAGATCTACGATATGCCGCTATTCTTGAATAATAAGACCAGTCATTTAGTTAATGGATTGTTGTGATAAGAGCAGTCCGCTGAAATGATAAGCTTGTGTTTAAGACTGGTATATTCAGGAAAGGATAGAGTATAAGCTTTCTTTTTTATGAATACTCGTTGGTAAACCGTTGTATTAAGAACAGTTTGGGAAATCATACAAACTAGCTTTTTTGCTCATGTTATATCATATCTTGAGTAAATAAGTTAGTAAGCATAATGGTGAAACCAGTATTCATAAAACAAGAAAAAGTGACTAATATTCATAAAGCAAACAAGATAATCGACAAAGATGTTCAGATTCAAAATGGCCCTATTACAAAATCTACTCAGCGAGACCGCTGGAGGTACCGGTATCGACAATCTGGGGATTTCCTTCGAGCCTATCATCTAGAGTTTCTTCGAATCGGAAGAAGTTACAGTTAAATCTCTGTCAAGATCTTCGAAGGCAGCTTCTACTCGTCTGTCCGCGGCAGCCGCAAGCATCTTGAGCATCTTGATCTAGGGCAAAAGCTGCTTGTGCTACATTCGTAGGGACACCCGACGGATCGATCGAAACATCTTCCACCAGCTCGGAAACGGTACCAATGAGCGAGTTCCTTAGCTCATTGAACCGGTCTTCGATGGTATCGTGGTGGGCACCATCCCGGATAAAATTGAAATCGCAAACATCAACCGGAGTCCACGATTGGATAATGGCGGCAATATGTCCTCCTCCCGAAGCAGCAACCAGCCTTGAGTGCTCTCTCGATCCTTCTCGGGATTGCCCGGATGGCGGACTCGATGTCCATTTCATTGGGATCAATAGTTTGTCCGCCATTGAGGTATTCCGAGTGCGAACTATGCCCGCAGTAAGTTCCGAAACAACAAATGTAAATTTAAAGACTGGGTATTGCTGAAGATCGATATGTTCAAGAGATAACATAAGAGTAATAAAGAAAAACGGGACTTACGCTCGTGCCTCGATTTTAGCCGCTCCGAATCTGCCCTTGATGTTTACATTGGATTCTTTCGGTTCTCGGACAGTCTTCAAGGCTTTCTCTTTCTCTCGCTTGAGCTGATTTCGCTGCTTCTAATGCTTCCGTCGCTTCAGCTTTTAAGCGAGCGTTTTCAGTCTCTAGCATCTTGTTGGAGCGGAGTGCTTGAGCAAGTATGCTATCTTTTGCAGTGAGCTCTCCTTCAAGTTCTCCAATCCGTGCCGCCTCGTTGCTCTTCGATACGAGAGCCTTCTTCCAATGCCTTTTCTTGAGCTGCTATTTTTTCCGTAAGAACTTCTTCAGCTTTCTTATGAGCAGCAACGAGATTCTCAAGCGCTGAAATCAAAGATAGGATCAATCGGAAGAGGAGATGGTGGGAAAAATGTATTCAACAGATTCAAGATTCAAGGCAAATTGAAATTGTTACTTTGATTGATTTGGCGGAGCTTGATGATTTCTTGTCGGTGTTCTTCCATCATGCGATGGGTGTCCTGCAGACCGGCCTCTCTCTTCCGGAGGTCGTTTTCCTTGGCCTTCGGATCGGCCGTCCGAATTTCTAACTCACCCAATCGTTCTTGATTGGTGTTGAGTTCTTCCCGCAAGCGGATGATAATTGCAGTCTTGGCTTCGAGCTTTTCGGAAGAACCTAAAAAGAAAAAGAGAGTAAGAAATTTGAAGATTGAAGGGAAGTTGCTTGGAGAAATTATTAAATGGTAGAGATATACTTGGCCGATTCGGAGAAATTCTTTAAAGACTCTTCTTCTTGGAGGGCGTCCCATTGAGCCGTTGCGGTAAAAGTCCTTGCTCCGCTGGAACTGTCCACCTTCACTTCTCCGACCACCATTTTGGCCGGTCCGGGTTCTCCGTAAGACTTACGAGTTGTCCTGGCCCGGCGAGAAATTTCTTCCGCCCGGACCGGTCCCAGTGAGAGCTCCGGAGGGATTTGAAATAAGGTGGCTCGGGGAAGAGGATTGTCGGAAGAAGAGCTCTTAACATTGGAGGTTTGCTCATCAGCTCCCGAGCTTGAGGCGACAGGGAGTTCCTTTGTGAGAGTCGCACTTTGAGCTTCGTAGTTGGAGTGGCAATAGCGGTAGAGGCGCCAAGAGTGGAACCGGTCTCGAAGCATATTCGGGGAAGAAGCAAGAACAGGGCTAGGAGGAGCCTCGTGAGGAAAATTTGGTTCTTAAAAAGCCAGCTATGCCGGCTTGGAAGCTAGGAGGAATCCTGTAAGAAAAAGCGACCTTAATTAGATTAGAGCAAGGAGCTTTGGGACCTAAGGAGTTTTTTGACAGATTGAATAATTCAGAAAAATAATTCAGAAAACTTACGTGGAGGCTTTTTAAAGCCGGTGGAGGTTTTGACCTTTTTGGACGGGCCTTGAGAAACTCCACCACGTGCTATCTGCGGCTCTTTTCTCCGCTCGGATTGGCTTGCGGAGTTGGAGCTCGATCCCCGGTATCGACAGGATCGGTCCGGTGACCATACCGGGACCGTTTGGGGATATTCGACAAAGGATCGCCGAGGCGAAGTGCCTTGAGTTTTCCCCGGTGAAGCTTCGAGGATGGCCGGAGCTGCTTGGCGATCCCTTTCGACGGCGTCTTCTTCTCGCCGACGCTCTTCAAGTTTTTGTGCCTCTCGAGCGGGTATCGCCGTAAGCAGCAGGAGGGGCGGCAGTTTTACCGATGGTCAAGGCAGTAGTACGTCTTCTTATACTAGGAGCTTGAACCACGGTCCCAGATTTTGTGATTTTTGGGGCTAGGCTTGGAGGTAGAGGGAAAGACCGGTCTCGTGGATTTTTGAGCCGGACCGGCTTGAACAGCAAGTGGAGCGGCATTATTGGCGTAATCCTCTCCCCAAGTGTCATTAGGAGGAAGAGGAGGATGACTCCTGTAGTTGTCCATTTTCTGCGATTACAAAGATTAAGTCTTTATAAGTAAATGATGGCAATAAGTGATAAAGATTTGAAAAAACAGGAAGAAGTACTTACGGCATCACGAGGATTGCATGAGCTGAAAGCTAATGCCACTCTTGTACATCCGGACAGTGTCCGGATTTGGCTGCAGACATCTGTCTAATGCGAACTTCTAGCCGATCCTTGTTGGGGAGGGAAGTTCCGTCCGCAGGCATGGCGGTGTCCTCGTTGAAAAGCCAAGCAGGGTGTTCTTGCCTCTTGAGTGGTTGGACGCCTCGCACTATGAAGCTCCGGAGAATTGTCTCGGCAGCTTACGCCTTTGACATCTTTCAAGTATCCGATGCAGGCGAGGAGTGCAAGAACTTCACCGTCCTCTTTGAGTTTTTTCCTGGTTTCAGCGGTGGGGAAATTCTTGGCTACCTTCGCATTGAAAGCAGGGAGAGATGGTTGAGGATTGTCACGTAAAAACCACCCTTTTTTCCAGTGAGTTATGCTATTGTTCAAGGATAAAGAGAAATATTCATCCGCGCTCCGAAGATCGGATTCCCACACCACCAACCGCAGCCCGGCGGTCCGATGATGGAAGCGGGCGAACTTGGAACAGATATTGAAACAGCTTGAAGTGGGGGAGAACTCCAAGGAAAGCCTCGCATAAATGAATAAAGAAGGCAATCCGAAGGATGGAGTTAGGGTTAAGGTTCACTAACTCCCATCCACAGAAGAAAAGAAGTCCTCTAAAGAAGGAACAGACATGGGAGATCGAGGCCACGGAGGATAAAAGCTTTGAAAACTAGTTGTTGAGATTCATCTATGCCCCAGGGAACTTGGCTGGGGAAGGGACACTCCAGCTTTAAAATGGGTTGGGGAGGAAGATACCCATCTTTAACTCGCTTCATTCAAAGAGGATTCTCGTGACCTTGTTGGGACCAAGGTCTTGGACTCCAAACGGAAGCCGATCGCGAGGAACAGAGGAAGAAGATGAGGGAACGGCGGTGGATTTTTTCTTGCCCATCTTGAGAGATGAAAAAAGAAAGCTTCGAATTGGTTGATGGAGAAGGAGAGCGTAACAGAATGAAAGCGAATGGCGGGCGCGTATGAGCTTCGGGAGCGGGGTTGACCTAGGTCGACTTTTCGTTTTCTTTTATAGACACTGGGATGGGCCCGGGGCGAAAAGTTATTGGGCCTTTTTAAGAGGCCCGAGGGATGTCGTGATCGTGCAATTATGACCTAACGGCCATAAGGAAGTTAATGATCTCGTTATCTGCGTTAATTATGACTTAACGGTCATAAGGATAAGCCGTCGTGCTTTTATGAAAGAAAAAGCGGTCTGAAAAATAGAAATTTTCAGATAAAAGTTAAAGCCATGCTGAATTCTCGTGATTCAGCAGTATGAGAGAGTTAGATTTTACATCACTCGGTGATAATGGATGCCTTAGGCTATGGGTGTTAATCATCCGGCTGATTATAGGCTTTGGAGACTCGAGTCGTTGTGAGAATATAAGGGATAGACTGGTCCGATCAACCAGAATTATGGTTTTTAGTGAAATTTTGATAAGTGAATTATAAGTCTAGACTGATTTAGTCGGTCTATTATGTGAAATTGGTAAAAACAAACAGAGGATAAGAAATTATAGCCGGTATGACCGGTCCGGAAAATATGTTCTTAGCAAAAAATTACCGAGAGGGATGTGATTTAGTGGAAAATAACCAAACGTAGTCTCTCAGAAAGACTCTTGCATTATTTGTGATCCTCAAATGATACAAGAGTCGGGGGCTATACCTAATTAGGTGCACTCGACCGGTGCACCGTATTCAAGAGCGGTCTGCAAAAATTTCGGGAAGTGGAAAATGATAGAATTTGAAAGAAGCAATCTGGTGCAATTGGATATTGAAGGAAATAATGAAGAATCAGTTAGTGGACTCTTGCATTATTTGAAAGAAGTTCAAATGATCCAAGAGTCGGGGCTATACTCCAATTGGGTGCGCCTAGCCGGCGCACCGTGAGAAAGATAGGCTATGATTACCTAATTAGATGATATAAAAGGTGAAAAACAATAATTTTTTCGGGCTTCTTGTTAAAGCACTTATGAAGAAAAAGAACGAGTTTGCAGCAGATTGGAGTTCTTTTTAATTTAACCATGAATAAAGACCAACGAGCAGTAAGACCGGTTAGTTTTATTCAAGGTTAAATCAAAAATTACTCGGGGGCTGCTGTCGTATACTTGCCTTATGGGTATACGGATGATGAAGAAATGAATACGCAAAGACATGGTAGCAAATCGGAGAAGATACGAGATAAGGGCGATAGGCAACAGATCGGTCCGTGACCGATCCGGGATAATAGAAGAACCCGTAGACCGGTATGGAAACAAGGCGGATACTAAGACCGGTATACAATAACGTAAGAAGCAAGTTATAGAACAATTTGTAGTCCGATTAGGACTCGGATCAATAAAGAAAGTTAGAGATAGAATCCCATATATGTAATTCATGTAATCGGATAGGACTACGATTGTAACCCTAGCTCCCCGGACATATAAGGCGGAGCAGGGACCCCCAAAAAGATCCGAGACTTCGCAATTAGCAAATCGCTAAAGGCAATACATAACATACAGGACGTAGGGTATTACTCTCGATTCGAGGGGCCCGAACCTGTCTAAAATCGTGTTTTCCTGTGTGTTCTGTGTATTGCACCATCGAATTCCACGCTCGTGAGGGACCGGGTAGTTCTAGTGCCGAGTTTAAGACTCGACGGGGGTGGGTGTCGAGATGTAGTCCGCCCCCGGTTCCTCTTCATAACGATCCCCGCGCGGTCGATATGCGCGGGGACCTCTTCATCGGCGCGGTTTTTCCGCCACGGCTCGAGATTGGGCTAGATGCCAAGGACGCCTTCGCGAGAGCCACGAAAGTGCTCAACTGCTGGATGTCGTTCGGGTTGAGGTGGTGGAGCTCCGGCCTGAACCGGAACAGCATGGCGGGGAAGAAATTGCTCGCCGGCGATCCCACACCGCCCTCGTGGAAGTGAACGAACGAGACCACGTAGCCCGGTGGCGGCCGCGGACTCGCCTCGTTGCCGGGAAGCAGCCACCACCTCTCCGGTCCGCACTCCCGGAGCAGGCCACCCGCCACCAGCTCATCAAGCTCCGCCTTCGTCATCGTGGAGAGAGACCGAGGCGGACATGGTGGAACGCGGTCGCGGAGGCGATGCAATTGGGCGGCGCGACGAGAAGAAGCGCTCGACTCCGAAGGAGGATGGCGCACGAGATGGGAAAGCGAAAGGGCGAGAAGGCTTAGGAAAGCAAGAGCGCGTGGGAGAAGAAGACCCGGTGGAGTTCACTTAAATAGGCAGCCCCGTCGGATGGCCGCGTCCGTTCGGTTCCATCGTGATCACCCCGTAGAGCAAATCCTTGGAGACATAGAAAAGGGGGTAATCACTAGATCTCGAGTTTGCAATTTTTATGAATATTACTCTTTTGTCTCTTCTTTGGAGCCATTTAGAGTTGAAGATGCACTTGGAGATTCGGATTGGGTGATGGCCATGCAAGAAGAATTGAACAACTTCACAAGAAATGAAGTTTGGACTTTGAAAGCAAGGCCAAGAGACAAGAATGTTGTGGGCACAAAATGGGTGTTCTGCAATAAACAAAATGAAGACGTTGTGGTGACAAGGAACAAAGCGAGGTTAGTGGCAAAAGGATACACAAGTCAAAGGATTGAATTTTGATGAAACTTTTGCCCCCGTGGCAAGGCTTGAATCAATAAGAATACTACTTGCCTTTGCCACCCACAACAACTTCAAGTTGTATCAAATGGATGTGAAAAGTGCATTCCTCAATGGGCCAATCAAGAAAGAAGTGTATGTGGAGCAACCACCGTGCTTTGAAGACCCAAAGTATCCTAACTATGTCTACAAACTCCATAAGGCGCTCTATGGGCTTAAGCAAGCACCAAGAGCATGGTATGAATGCCTTAGGGATTTCCTTTTGAAAACGGCTTTGAAATGGGCAAGACCGATGCAACGCTCTTCACAAAGCGTTTTGATAATGATATCTTTGTGTGCCAAATTTATGTCGATGACACAATATTTGGTTCTACTAATCAAACGTTTTGTGATGATTTTAGCAAGATAATGACCGAAGAGGTTCGAGATGTCTATGATGGGAGAGTCGACATTCTTTCTAGGATTTCAAGTTAAGCAACTCAAGGATGACACTTTCCTATGTCAAGCCAAGTACACTCAAGATATATTGAACAAGTTTGACATGGACAAGGCAAATCCCGTCAAGACACCCATGGCTACAAACGGTCATCTCGACCTCACCAGGAAGGACAAGCCGGTTGATCAAAAGGTATATCGTTCTATGATCGGCTCCTTGCTTTATCTTTGTGCATCTAGGCCCGATATCATGCTTAGTGTGTGGATGTGTGCACGTTTTCAAGCTGCTCTTAGGGAGTGCCACATGGTGGCCGTTAAAAGAATCTTGAGATATTTGGTGCACACACCCAACCTAGGGCTTTGGTACCCCAAGGGTTCGAAGTTCAACCTTATAGGCTATTCCGATGCGGATTATGCCGGGGACAAGGTGGATAGGAAGAGTACCTCCGGGACTTGCCAATTCTTGGGTAGGTCCCTAGTGTTGTGGTCATCCAAGAAACAAAACTCCATTGCCCTATCCACGGCTGAAGCGAGTATGTTGCAGCGGGTAGTTATTGTGCACAACTATTATGGATGCGACAAACTCTAAGGGATTATAGTTACAAGTTAAACCGTATTCCACTCCTATGTGACAATGAGAGTGCCATAAAGCTTACATACAACCCCGTTGAACACTCGCGCACAAAGCATATAGATATTCGTCACCACTTCTTGAGAGACCATTCTATCAAAGGGGATATTAAAGTGAGCCATGTGAGAACCGATGAACAATTGGTCGATATTTTCACCAGCCACTAGATGAAACCCGTTTTTGTCATTTGAGGAGTGAGCTAAATATCCTTGATTCTACTAATGTGGCTTGAAAGCGTGCATATTTGCTTGTGAATTAGAGTAATTGGTTTTTGATAAATAAAACTCTTGAAAAATCTTATATGTTTTGTTTTCCAAAATCATTTGATTCTTGATCTTTGGATCATGTGGATTTGGATGTAATCATTGTTGGAATGATTGATTGTGGCTGGTTACATCCAATGAGCAAATTTTTGCCATTACGGCAAGTCTGAAATTCCCTCGGAGAGTCGGATATATCCGACCCCGTAGGATAATGTCCGGACCCTCGTGTAGAGTCGGACAAAGTCCGACCGAGTGGCAATATCCGACTCCACGAGATTTCCTCTATATCCCGAGTCCAACTTACTCCTTCATCCTTTCTCCCTCATTCAACACCAAACCTTCTCTCTCCTCACCCAACCGGTGGCCGGAGCTCTCCATTGGCGATCTCCCTCTTCCACCGGCGTTTCGAGAGATTGGTAGGGGAAAAGCTTCTCCCACTCGGGCTCTATCCGATCCCGTCGTCGGCTTCAAGCATGGGTCGCTCTTCCACCAATCCCAATCCGGAAAAGAGGACCAAATATTCGAAGATGCACAACAATCGGGGAAGAAGAGGAGAAGGCCTAGGACAGTCCACCTCCCAATTGTTGAGCCAAGGGAGGAAGAAGAACCCATTGAAATCCACCGGAAATGAGGAATGTGGTGGTGGATCCTGCTTTAGGTCGTGAGAAAGCAGCAGAATCGGTGGCTATTGAAGCTAGAGAGACAAACCGATTTGCCATGGACCGTGAGATTATGGATAACAGGTTTTGGTCCCACTTTCATACAGATTGGTACATGTGTGCATACAAAAGCAAAGTGAAACCCATCGTGCCTATGCAGTACATTGATTGGGATTACATGGCAAGTAGGAAGACAGCCTTGTTTGATGAAGTGATTGCTATGTTTGAGTATCACGGGATCAAAAACATCATGGGTTTTAAGTATAATTGGAACCAAGAGATTGTGTGTCGGTTTTACTCCACTTGTCTACTTTGACAAGGCTGCAGGGAGGATGTGGTGGATGACCGATGCGAGAGAAGCTATCTTGCACTTTCTCTCGTTTTTCTAATATTCTTGGATTGAGAGACACTATGATCGGGGCCACTCGTCTCCATGATGGAGATTCTCTCAACCATGAGCTGATGAGGTACATGTACATTGATGAGGCGTCTTGCCATCCACCCTATGGTGCAGGTCTCAAGCCCATCTATGTGGTCTTGCATAGGATGCTTTGTCTCACCCTCTCTCCTAGGGGTGGAAATGTTGATCATGTAGCTTCCTATGCAAAGGACCTTTTTCACATACTGTCGACTCAACGTAGGTTCAATGTGTGGGACTTTATTTTCGAGTGAGATGTGGCATGGCTCGGTGGATGCTAGGTGCTGCTTGTGTCTATGCACCGTTTGTTATGTGCATGATTGAGAGGATCTCCAAGAAGACTTTTCACAAGGACTGCACTCATAACCTTCTTCAGCCTAGGATGCCCCCAAATGCTCCTAGAACTCCCTCTCGAGTGCACCATCGGCAGCTCCGGGTTCTAGCGAGTGCAACCCCACCTAGCAGCAGTTCAACTCCTCACCATGACGAGCACCGTGGTCGTGGTTCTAGCTCCAAGAACAAGAGTGGTCTTTTCAAGATGCTCAAGGGATTTTCAGCATGTGCTAGAGGATGGATGCTAGGATGGAAAACATTGAGCAGCGTCGTGAATGTGCTGAATGAGCGACAGAAAGTCATCTATGATCCTCCGGATCACTACTCCTAGAGCCCCCTCTCCGAGTCGGTCCCTGTTCCTCCACCGGTTGAGTACACGTGGGACTCCTTCACTCCGGATGAGTCTCACTACTTTGGTTACTTTCCACCTCCAGCTTACTCTCATCGGTCCGGACTTCACTCATCGCTCTTACCGGCCCTAGCACCGGTACCTCCACTCACACCAGGTTTCACTATGAGGAGGATGAGGCCGAGGATGAGCACTGAGCATGAGCTTGTTGTTGAGACCGTTGTAGCTTCTAAGGCTGAGGAGGAAGAAGATGAGGATGATGAGGAGTCGAGAGGATGATGGTGACACTAAGGTGACTCGTTCTCCCCACTACAATAGGAGGCTCTCTCCCAAGCGAAAGGGCCCAGCTGATCTTGAGGAGGAGGACGATGATGACGATGAGGATGATGATGAGGACTGGGGTGATGATGAGTAGATTCCACTTTCTTCCTTTTTGGTGTTTTGATGCCAAAGGCGGAGTAAAATTCAGCAAGCCCTTGGTGATGAGTAGAACAAGTAGGAGTTGCCCCTGTATCTTATTTTATTTATGGACATGTTGCTTTGGATGTGTGCTTTGTGATGAACTATGTGGTGTGCTTTATTTGTAAGACTCTGTTTTAATTTCCTATGTGATGAACTATGTCTTATGGATGATGAATGGTGTAATGTTATTTGTGTCGTTTCTAGTTGCATTTGTGTGGATCACATGTCATATGCATTGTTGTTCTTCTTCTTTTAAATATATGCTATGTGGATCAAATGCATGGTTTTAGGGGTAGCCCTCTTGTTTTTCTCTAAAATGTGTGCACTTGGTTTTGAATTGACCATTTATGAATTCAACTCATGCACACCTTTAGGGGAGCTCTCTCCTTTTTGCTCTCTCCGTTCTAGCTCTTTTTATTCTTAATTGTGAAATTTAGTTGTATTGTCATCAATCACCAAAAAGGGGAGATTGAAAGTGCATCTAGGCCCCTAATTATTGTTTTGCATGATTCACGTCAATACAATTAAAAAGGACTAATGTTTCAAATGAGCTTGTACCCAGTTTATATTTAAAATTCAATTGAGAGCAAAGAAACACAAAAAGGAAGTGGCCAAGAGCTTTCATGTTTACAAGATTTTGAAAAATGGTCAACTATGCTCAAGATCAAGATGTGAAGCTTTTTATTTATGTCTTGAGTATAGGAAACATCGTACTATCAAGAGAGACACACAAGTATAAAGCGTGAAAAATCAAGTGCTCAAAATCCCCTCTCCAAGTCAAAAATCAGTTTTTCACCTTCCAGGAGTAGGAAAAAGTTCGAGTCTATCGGACATTTGAGTCGGACTCCGGAGACCTTGCCACTTCATGAAAATCGGGGAGTCGGACAATATCCGATTGAGTCGGACTCCGGAGCGCTGCACCGCAGCGGAGTCGGATATATCCGGCTCGGTCGGACAAAATCCGACTCCGGAAAATATCCGACTCCCTCGGATTATTCGATCGGACTCCGGAGATTATGCCTTCATCCGGAAACCCTAAGAGTCCGACTATGTTGAACCCTCGGACATATCCGACTTATGTTGGATTTCTCTCTCGCACTCCGGAGCGGATCGCATGAATGAGTCGGACAAATCCGAGTCGGATCGAGCCCAACGGCTCTTTTGGTGTCCCGGCTATAAAAGGAGGTTTCTTCCTCCTTTGGCCGGTAGGCACCCTCCCCACACTCAAAAACACTCCCAAACTCTCCCAAGCACTCCTCCTCTTCCAAATTGATTCCCTCGCTCTAATCCTTGGCGGATTTGTGAGAGGATTGAGGAGAATTTGTTGAGCTTCATCTCAAGAGCACTTGTTTCATTCTCATCGTCGGCGCTTTTTGTGTTTGTTACTCTTGGGGATTCATCCCCTATACGGTTAGGTGTCACCCGGCGAGCTCCCAAGCTTGTGGTTGAGACTCGGGCCCTTCGTGGAGTTTGTTTAGTGGATTTTAAACCAGCCTTTGTGGCGGTTTGAAGAGGTTAAGGTTGAGAGCTACCCGGTCCTTGGTGGACTCCTCAACGGAGACGTAGGCTCCTAGGTGGAGCTGAACTTCGGTGAAAATTCGTGTGTCTCATTGTCTCTTTAGTTTCTTGCAAACTTGTGTGCTCTAGTCCTAGGTTGTTCTTGCTTAAATTCCTAGATTAACTTGTGTAGGTGGCTTGCTTGCTTGTCTCCTTGTTGCCTTAGCTTTGTTGTGTTGCTAGCTGCTTGCTTGTTGTTTATTTCCATGGATTTGTCCATCTTGACTCGCCGAACTACTTTCCGCACGAGGCGGTCGGACATTGTCGTACTCTAGTCGGATATTTGTCGTAGTCGGACTTTATCGTACTATAGTCGGACATTGGAGTTAGACAAATCTTTCCTGCGTTTCTAATTTGTTGAATTAAGTGATTTTTAGGATTATCGCCTATTCACCTCCCCTCCCCCCCCCACACACACACATATTCGGGCCTCCTCTTCGGATAATAACCTTACGTCCTGTATGAGGTATTGTTTTATAACGGTTTAACTTGTGTTTCGAGGGGTGCTCCTGCCCGCCTTACATATCGGCGGGGGGGGGAGGGGGTAGAGTTACATGGAAAGTCCTAGTCGGTCTACAACTCATTACAAATATGGTAACTCTATATCTAAGCTTCCTTGTGAGTTAGTCCTTATCCTTCGGTCGGTCGACCCAAACGTGTCACCATATATATACTCGGTCAATATTTCATTCTTGTGTAGATCATGTGTAAGGTATCTCGCACGTGCTCACATATTTTTACCTTCTTAGTTTTTTTTCCTTTTATTCACAAAACATGTGTTGCCTAATCTCTCTCTAGCTCTTAATTACTCATTCTTTTTGTAATCAAGCTTCTCTCTCCACGTATCTCTCTGACCTGCAGCAGTCCACTACATGCACACGTAGCTCCTAAACATAAATAATTTTTTTTTGAAACAAAACGTAAATCAAGTTGAGAAGGGGCGGACCTAGGGGTATGCCATGGCATACCCTAAGTCCAAGTAAGTATTAGCACATATAAGTTATCACTAGTACAAAATCAAAAGATTTGTTATCTAAATAATATAATGAGTATAGTCTAATTGGTTTAACAATCATAATTAGTTCTAATATATAAAGGTAATGAGTTCAATTCTTTGCTGTAGCATATTTTTTGTATATTTTTTTCTTTTTGGCTACTCTCTATTGGAACTCTAGGTCCGCCACCCTGAAGAGATAGCTCCAACATGCTAGGTGACGAAGGGGTGATTAGTTCCTTTTCACACCGTAAAATGCTTTCCGAAAGCTTGTTCTCTCTCTTCTTAGCACGTGATGCCTCGGGCTTCCACAAAGGAAATAAAACTAGAGGTTAGAGTATATGCTTTTTCCCCTGTAAAATGACTTGCATGCAACAGTATATCATATGAAAAGAATGGACAATTCATTTGTTCCAAATGGTTTTATTTTTCCTACGTTTTTCCCTCGTTCCAAATACATCCTCAAAAGCTAGGGCATGATATTTGAAAAGAGTAAGGGTCTGTTTGGAACGAAGGAATGAAAACAAAGGAATAGGAAAAAATGCAGGAACAAGAAAAACATAGGAATTCAGAAAGTGAGAAAACTACAGGAATCAAAAATAGAGAATGGAAAACTTAAGACGTTTGGAATGCAGGAATAAAACACAGGAATTAAGATATTAATATAAAAAATAAAATGTTTAGAAGTTGTATTATTATTATTATTTAATGCACTTAAATCAATTTAGTATACCATTCAGTTCATGAGTATGTCATTTTTGTATGATATTTGCTAGCCCCAAAGTGTTTAGTACATTACCTCACAATGATTTGTTATTTTTATTTGGAGATTGAAATTTTCTCAAGAGAAGTTACATACTCGTAGTTGTTAGAAGAGAAGTTACAGAGTGTTATTTTAGTGTTCCTTTTGTGAGTTTGAAGAAAGCAATGAGTAGTGGCTACTGTCGCTCAACTTGAAGCTTGATCAGCGTACAAGAGCTGCGTGAGATGCCACAGGAAATATTCCACGAGTTCTGAGCTCATTTTTTTGTTCCTGCAAAAAGTACAGGTCTATTTTCCTTTTCGGAGGAAAGGATTTAACTTTTCCTTTGTTCCAAACGTCTTCAGCAATTCCTTTCCACAGGAATGGTTCCTTCATTTTCCTCCGCTTTTCCCTTGTCCCAAACGGGACCTAAAATTAGGATCGTATATCCGAGAATAGCCACATATGGGATCTGTTGGATTGCTAACCACATGTTGTCACGTCCAACTATGGATTAAAATCCCGGACCGTAGCGGGATACAAATCCCGGTAAAACCGAACCGGAATCCCGAGCTTTCCGAGCAGAATCCCGGATTGCTACAGTATCCAGGTCCAGTTTCGTCCGAAATCCCTGTCATCCCGATCCGGACCAGGATTCCCGGAATCCATGAAAGCCGGCCGGATTCCAACCAGATTTCAATCCATGCGTCCAACTTTAGCCAGTGCGTGTGATTGCCACAAAAGTTCGACGAAGAAAATTAGCATCACATTTGTGGTGGGATTTGGCAAGATATTGAATCAGTGACATATTGACATATGGTTTAGGAGGTTAAGAAAATGTGCTAAACTTCAGTTGTTGTCAAACAGTCCCCTTAAAATCTGACACAAGTTTCCATAAATTCTCTTTAGCAGGCGTTCCGACTTCGCAGTGACAGACAAGGTCTAATGGTGAAAACATTAGGCTCGGCATTTCACATCAACACCACCCAACCAATCATGTCTCTACTTCGACAACAACGCAGTTTTCTGCCGAAGGATACATCATTTGAATTTACAACAAAAGCCTGAAAACAGCTGCAACATTCCCTAGTTCCACAAATTAAAAAAAAAGCCCTGAATACTGCTGCAACATTCCCTAGTTCCACACATAACAGTCCCAGCTGCCCAGACCATGAAAACGCTACAAACGTGATAAAATCAGACACCCACGGACCATAGTACCCAAACCAGGGAACACATGTCAAAAACATGTTTCATTACATCCTGTCCTCTCTTTGGCGAGGGGCACAAGTTATGATATCATCCACCCTGAGAATCATCTCTGCTGCCTCTGTGGCGGAGAGGAGAATAGCTTGCTTCACCTTGAATGACTCCGATATCCCCCGCTTTTGCATGTCCCCCACCTGTGCATCAAACAATATGACAAGTTACAGAAGCTGCATAAGACAAGGATTCAGAAATATCTGTCAACTTACACTGCCGCTGATGACATCTATCCCGGCAGTGCTGTTCTCCTTATGGTGCTCTGCTCGGAGCTGAGAGATCAGCTCAGCGCTATCCAGGCCAGCATTATCAGCGATGATTGTCGGGATGGCTTGCAGAGCACGTGAGAAAGCGTCAATAGCATGAGATCTCTTCCCAGGGGTCTTCCTTGCAAGCTCATCAACATCTTTAGCCATCACCATCTCAGGCCATCCACCCCCAAACACGACACGGGTATCATTTACTGTTTGTGACAGCACACATAAGGCATCATGCAAGGATCTCTCCGCCTCATCAAGCACATGCTCACTGCAGACAACAAAAGCATACATATTCAATTTAATATTTGGCAATTCATAATGAAAAAAAAAACTACAGCAATCTGACATGGTCATAAGCTATTGAAATAAAAACATACCTTGCTCCCCTCAATACAATGGTGCAAGCCTGCCCCATCTCAACACCAGAGAAATGAATCAGCTTGTCCTCCCCAATCATAATCTCTTCAATGACCTTGCAATGTCCAAGCTTAACCGACTCTGGATTATCAAAAGTTGATGCAATCTCACCACCAGTTACAAGGGCTAGCCGTTCAATGCCCTCAAAGTCAGCATGCTCAATTGCCAGGATACCGGCATCAGCAAAAAGTTCCTCTGGGAAATTATAGATTAGCTGCCTGTTCACAAAACAGTTGATTCCGTGGCCAATGATCTTTTGAACTTTCTCCCTCATTTTCTGTTTCTCAGCAGCTTCAATTTCTGCAACTTTAGCCATGGAATCTACGCGGACACGTGCACCATATATCTTAACTTTATCCGTGTCCATAGCAGTGTTTGCAACCAAAATTTTGGCATTCTCAATTCTCTTTGGCTGCCCAATCCCAATTTTCTTGTCAAGAATGAACCTAGAAAAAAGAAAACAAACAATGAGAATGAAATTGCAAGCATACTCAACATCCATAAAGCGAATAATGTTTTCCATGTCGTTTGTCAAGGACATACCCTTCGTCCAGAAAGGAATCTTTAAGAGACCCACCAGGTTTCTTCAGAATTTGAATGGCTTCCAAGTTTGTACTACCCTGCCACCATAGGCATCACAAATCAGAATTCTAACATCATTACACAATAAAGTGACTGTACCTATGGATCAGATTCAGATGACAATCCACAGAGAACATAAGTTAAACAAACAGATACCTTAAGCCTTAGAACAGCATCAACTGCAAGTTCAGCGAAGTACTCCTTGTCCTGGGAAAGAATTTTCGAACTAAGGGTAGTCATAGCAATATTCATGAGATCTGATCTGAATTTGTCTGCAACAGCAAAGAAGATTACAGTCAGATTAGTGATATCTGTCGTATTTATGAGACAAAAGAAATTTAAGAGGAATTGAAGAATCTATGCATGCTATTAAAATCACTAACATAACCATATTTCAATGATGTCGCATCCTACAAATCCAGAAGTGAGACTCACGAGAAAAGAATGCATCTCCATGTTAACAAAAAAAAAATTCAAACGCGAAGAGTTAAGGAACATGTTCCATTATCTTAGCTAAAGTGAGAAAGATCAAGACTTAAAAGAAAGAGAACATTCACCTGTATTTTCTCTGTTGTCCATGGTCTTCCTTAACAAAGCATTTCTAGCACATTCGGCAGCCATTCTGTAACCTATTAATTATGGAGGAGGTTATCAATTAGATATGTGATTTCAACAGATAAGACCTGCAACATTGTAGCCTATGGGGAAAGCAACAAATTTTTAGACTGATAAAAGCTCACTTCAAAAATCTTATTCCTGGAAGCATAAACTGAGCAAACCGCATTGAAGTTTTAAGTCACATGTTTAATAGCAGAATCCATGCCCAAAACATATCCATCTAACTCTCTATTGCTAAATATGTTGCCTCAATGCAATCACGACAGATTCACATGTATCAAACTAATGTAGTTATATAACTTTTAATATTTGGCATCACAAATCATATGAATTGTGCTAACACATATTGCTTAACTGAATGCATTTTCCTCAAGCAACTAGAGTTACCTGCAATAATAGTCATCGGATGAATTTTCATGTTAACCAACTTCTCGGCCTCCCTCAAAAGTTCTCCAGCCAAAACAACAACAGATGTTGTCCCATCACCAACTTCATCATCTTGGACTTTGGATATGTCTAACAGTCATTAAGGACTAATAACTTCATAAAAATATATGAATGGCATAGAAATCAAAGCACATAAGGAGAGAATAGAAGATTGATAGAAATTTTTGAACGTCAACTGAGATTCACTGACAATGAGTCAACCGAAGGTAGTACTTTTTCTCTATCATCAGTAAACTCGATCAGAATAAGGATACCAACAAGAACCTTTGCAGCAGGATTGTCAATGTGAAGAGACTTCAAAATGGTTGCCCCGTCATTTGTAACAGTAACATTGCGGCCTCTGCCTGTGGATTGAAGGATTTTGTCCTGAACATAAATAAAGCATTTGTAAAAGACTAAAATCTCACACAAAAAGAATTCAAAAACAACAAGTGAAAGGTGATTCTTCATGGATATAAGAATTCATAAATATACCATTCCTTTTGGTCCTAAAGTGGTCTTGACCAAGTCTGCGATGGCCATGGCACCAATAAAGGCCGCCTGCAAGAAGATCATATTAAAAAGGGTGGACATATATAAAAACTTAGAGCCATAAAATATAACAGACCCAAAAATCAAATGGCCAGATTTATCAATCAACCCAAGCATTTCGTAACTTATATACAATGGACAATGCCTCACCAGCCTACTCAATATATATATATATATATATATATATATATATGACCAAACAGTAGCATTTTTAAATGCTCAAGAATATCTTACCTGCTGCTAATAATAGAGTAAGGAAATATGAAATCTGAATCTCGGAGAAATTATAGTTTGTTTCTTTTTGGTTTACTTTTGAATATGCATCCAACATAGACTACTTAAAGTAAACCAAGTCACTGAGCTTCACTATAGCTTTCCAATTGGCTATAGACAATTAGACATGCTAAAATGTAACAAAAGAACTCGCGAATCAGTGAAGCATTCAATTGGTCGCAGCAAGCAACAGATCCTACTATGTGCCGCCAGTACGAGCCGCGACCACCGATCAATAGTTGATGTTTCTAATTCCGCACGCTCAGCCCACATTCAAATCACGCAGCCCAGGGAGGCAGCCATCGAAAACCAGCCCAGACACAGAAACTGCGCGGATCAGAGGGAGTGTCGAAGCCTCACCATCCGGGCGCGCTCGCCCTTCTCCTCTACGGCGTCATCCTTGAGTACCCGGTCCATCTGCACGAACAAGAGCGAAGGGAGTGAGAAAAACACCAAAGCAGCTCAGGGAGCACAAATCCAGGCGAGCAAAAATGGCAACGGTAAAAGGAGGTCGAACCTTAGGAGACAGGGCGGTTACCGTGACGAGTTCGAGAGAGGATGGCCGGATTACAGAGCGACGGCGGCGGCGGCGGCGGCGGCGGCGGAAGTGGTGGCGGCGTGAGTAGATCAGGGTTTCGTTCCCTCGCTCCGGCTGCTTCGGAAGGTTTTGTGGAAGGAGGTGAACGCGCAAGCGAACCCAGGACGGCCTAGGAGTTGCTAGAGGGAGCCCCTATATTCAGCCCGGGCTACGCTTAGGTGTAGCGCGGCCCACATCCCGTCAATTCCAACCATGGGCCAGCCCACAGCCAGGTAAGACGTTTTCTTCTCTATACTCCTTAATAAGTTCGACAAAAACGTTCATATCATATGCCGCGTACGTCCCTAACGCTGAGTTCGTTTTGAAGTTTACAAATTAGAGTCTATGGCTGATTGGACGGAAACTAGGAAGAGTTTGATGGAAACATTGCTGCACTTTTTGTTGCTTTCCTTTGTCGCTCTACTCGGCTTGTTCTTCGATCTTGTTTCGGTTTTCTTTCCTCTTCCGATACGTCCGAAGTACTTGAGTTCTTATTAGTTGCGGGTCGCGACTTCTTGTTCGTTTGCCCTATCTTGGCTTATTCATTGCGGATAACCCGGCACATCTGCCATGTTGACGTCGGAGAAGAACAGATATGATGTGACGAACACTCGGACACCGAGATGTGTGACGTGCCACCGCGTTTCATGTCCGTCGACCTTGTCGACATCTTCCATATGCGATCTGCGAGGGACCACGGCTTCAAACGATTCGTCATGATAAAGGACCTGGAGGAATTGGTTCACCAACTTGCATCCGAGTCGCCAAAGCCGTCGATCCGAGTTCCATCTCGAATCGTCCCTGCCGGAGCGATCGATCGAAAGTGCCATCCGAATCTTCGTCTAAGGGCTCGTTCGTTTCCCCTATCTAATTTTTAGAGGGGTCAAATCAAAGGGAATTTTATCATTTTGGGGTACTAAATAAAGTCTAATCTCGAAACTAATTGCAGACTCCCTATCTAATTCACGAGACGAATCCAACAAGGATAATTATAATGTTATTAGAAGATGTTTACTCGTAGCATCACCGTAGCAAAACATAGATTAATTAGGATCATTAGATTCGTCTCGCAAATTAGAGGGGGTCGCGACATAGGTTTTGTTATTAAATTAATAAAATTACTACTAAATAGTAAGATTCTCTTTGATGTGACAGTATCTAAATTTTAGAGGGTGGAAACGAACGGGGCCTAAGTCCGATCTCGCATGTGTATCTTGGCCACCTACTGGAGACAAAGGAAAGAGCGGATATCAATTTGGGGCCCGCAGACAAGGTATTCGCCGCACAAGTCGTGTGACACCCCGTGTCACAATTTCACAATGTTATTGTGCTAACAGGAGAATTGCATGTGCAAAGCAAAAATCATCCGGCTAGTCACATGAAATAATAGGTCAAAGTCCTAGTAGGGTTTTATTTTTTTTCTCAAAACCCTAGCTTTTGAGATCTCAAACCTTCTCCAAAATAGTAACCCCAAATTTTTGCACAATCTGGTAGAACACATCAAGACATGAATTTAGGACATTTTTCTTGAATTTTTGGAACAGCACAAATCCCTAGAAAAATCCAACTCTAAGCAGAAACAGCACCTGTTCAACAATTTTTGTAAATTTTTACATTCCGAATTTGAACTTTGGCCTTTAAGGAAAGTTGTTACACATAATCTACCGGACCCACAGAAATTTTGGTTTGCAAAAATGTCAAAAGGATCAAAATCTATGAGCAATTTACAGAGAAGGACAGCAGTGGCAAAACCGTAAATAGAGAGAATATCAATTGAACGAGGGCCGGCACGATGGCTGGGGCCACCGTCGGCGGCGTTCGCCGCCGGCGCCCATGCCGGTTAGGCGCCGCCCGTCCTCGCCAGCCGCTGTGCCCTCACCACGCGTCGTCCATCGTCCGGGTAGCTTCGTCGCGAGCGTGCGCGCTCGGCCGTCGATGGCGGGGAGAGAACTTCGCCATGGCCGCCGCCGGGATTTTTCCCCTGCGCCGCCCTCCTCTCGCACCGCAACGCCCACATTTGCGCTCTAGCTCCTCGCCAACTCCTTGCGCATCTCCCCACCAGCTTCCGGCCTCCCTTCGCCCTCCGAGTGCTACAAATTCCATAAAAATCCGACGAGCCCCGTTCTTCTCCTTCCGCGCCGGCGAGCTCGAATCCACCCCGCTCAGGTGAGCTCATGCTTCCCCTTGGCCTCGGAAGGGTGCGCGGGAACCTAACGCACCTCCCTACCCCGCCCCAGGTTGAACCGAGCCGCGGCCGAGGAGAAAATCGCTTCCTTCTTCGTCGCCGGCCACCGCGCACCGCCACCCCGTCGACGCCGGCACGCTCCGGACCACCCCAGCCTGCACCGACCCCGCGCCGTTCATCTCCGTGCGAAGGTGAAGCTCCCGCCTTGACCACCCCTTCTTTCGCGCCATGGCGAGCACGAGCTACCACGCCGGAGTTGGCCCTTCCGCCATCCGCCGTCGCGAGCTATGCTCCGATTCCCCACCCACCTCGCCAACCCCACCAAACGGTTCACCATCAAAAACCGTGCACAGGCGGCCAAGCCCGGCCCCGGCGGCGAGCCCTAGCGTGCCGCCGGTGAGCTCCGCCGCCGCTCCGGCAAGCCCCCTCCGCGCGCCACACTTAGGAAATTTTCGAATCGTGCTGAAATTTCCTAACGGTGAAGGATTTTAGAAAAATCATATCTCGAGATTTACACCACGGATTTGAACGATTCAAAACGCGTTGGAAAGTTTGTGACATGTACTTTAGCATGGTGAACATGAACACCTATGGTTATATAGTAAAAATTAATTTTTGAGTGAGATGAAAATGCTATCGTGACCAGACGCATAGACAAGATTGCATCTTAAAAATGATGTAACTTCTGGACCCCAGATCCAAACTGCGTGAGCAAGGGCTCTTTGGAAAGTAGATAACTTGTACTTTAACGTGGTAACATAATCCCAGTACTTCATGTGTAGAAAAGTGAAGATTTAAGCGCTCTAAGATGCTAAACCGTTATGCCTGCGTGACAACTTGCCGTTTTTGAAATTCAATAACTTTTTGAATACAACTCCAAATGAAACAACTATAGGCTCGTTGTAAACCTTGAGTTATGTACTTTACATGGACCAACATGAATCACCTAAGCTCTGTAACAAAATATTAAGTTTTGAACACATTAAGATGGCTTCACGAGCAGCCTGTCAACCCGGACTTGGTGAAATAAAAATGGCCAAGTATGAGCTAAGCTCAAATGACCTTTTACTTTCTGTGATGGCTAGATAATTTTCACACTTGCATGACACAATTAAACAGGTCATAATCACGTTTATCTTTTGGGCAAGAACGGTCATATATGACGTAGGTTTAATCGTAGCAAACCACATGAAATGATGAGTACTTATGTGCCCGATGTTTAACAAGTGATAAAACTTCACCCTAAGAAATAAGCATCAACCTCTAGCTCACTAAGCAACAAGGAAGTATACCATATATTCTTGACCTTCAAAAACCAGCACATACATTTATACTAATTGGTGGACAATTTACCTAATTAGAAGGTTGTCCCCATGAAACAAACCGCACTTACCACCATCATGACCTATCATCACCACTCAAGAACGTGTTTAATTCATGCAAACGTGTCATTACATTATCTTATTGAGAAAGTTCCATGAACTATAACAGTCCGAATTCATCCATTACTCATACACTTCATATGCACTCATATAGGAATCCCGACCGGAGTCGAAGATCAAGGAGGGCACCCAATTGAAGTGAGAGAGTTCGAGTGTGCCGACTACGAGCCGAACCAAGGCAAGCCCCGGAGCATAACCTATGTTTTAAAAGTTCTCTTATTTTTCACATACGTCTATGATGTATTGTGCATTTACGTTTAGGAGTTGCTCGGAAACCTAGTTGCACTAGATCCTTGTATCCCGTGGTTTTGGTTAAGTATAATCCCGGTCGCTAGTGCTATGCTTAATAATGTCATCGGTAGCAACGCCGAGTGATTTGGAGATCACCCGGTCTAGGGATTAAATTTGTTACCTCTCACATGATATTTATGAAATTGAGACCGTACGGGGAAATGCATGTGTAGGATGCGGTGGCGGGGTTCGCCTATGTTCGCCATAGCCCCGTGCGTGTCGGTTGAGGACCGTGTGACTCCGCGAGCAAGTATTGAGTTGTGTACCAAATGCATACCTTCGTATGGGAGTTGGTAAACCGATGTAACTTGAGAGTCGTAGTGTTGGACGGTCTCTCCACCCTTTGTGCAAAGTGTTGGTCACGGTGGATGCACGGGTTTGTGAGTAGACGGAGGGTGTGTTATTACCCTTGGACCCGACGCTACCGTGGTTGCATGTGGAATGCACACTCGGAGGGTGGACCCGGCTCATATCTATGGTGATCTTGTGAAAGGTGGCCATACGTGTTCTTAAATGATGCGTATGTCGTGCATTTGGGTTTCCCTGCAGGGTGTAAATCGATATATATCGCCGTCCCTCGCGGTGATGAGTACCACTTGTCTCGAGCAGATTGCATCGTAGTAACAAAGTGAATATGATGATTAAACTTGCTGATTTTGAAGAATTACTTCATGTATTGCAACCATGTTTTGTTAGAAATGCTCACTAAATTTATACTCATGTTTCCAACCCTCTTAACTTGGCTAAAATATGAGTTAGACGATTGCTTTAATTGCTGTTTTTGCAAGTTCCCGCAAGCCAGGTCAAGCCCCCTGCATGTTAGGGTGGGTTCTTAGAACCATTTTTGACGGGTAAGCCTTGCGGAGTATATTAGATACTCGGGGTTTGTGTTGCAACTGTTTTCAGGGTTCCCGCAGCCCGACTATTGTGATTGCTGCGGGAAGTATGTGTGTCAAAGCGAGGAACCTCGGGAGTGGACCGTGGAGTGGGTTCCCGCTTCACCGACTCAAGAGTGAGGCCATGCCGTATGGGCTGGCGTGGTTCTCCTAAGTTAACTATATATATATGTGTATCGTCGAGATGTTACGCTTCCGCAAAGATATTATCAAGTATTGTAAAATCACTTCACGTATGAATTGTAAATCCGAGACTTGAACAATGGCTTGTAATACTAAGAAATTATGTATGAAACCTGTTACTCAAGTAGTGTTTCCTATGTAATAAAATGCTGAATGTATTCCCGAGGTATGTGCAATGAACGTTCGCTTCGTCGAATGTCTCCCGATACGATCCTGTTTGACAATCCCTCTCGCTTTGCGAGGCGGGGATGTCACAGCTGGTATCGAGCCGTGTCGGGATATGCCGTACACTACGGGTCATACTAAAAATCACCAACACGTTTATACGGTGAGGAACGATATAGAAGCCCAAGTAAGGTCTACGGTAGAAATAGATGTGGCAAACTAACCCTGGGTTATGCTTGTTTAAATTTTTGCAACTACGGCCCAGCCCAGGTATGTTTGCAATTTAAATTAGCGCTCCGTGCCCGCGGAAGTAATAATACGGGACAATGTTGGCTCGTGGCAATCCACGGGGCGGTTCTTTCTATGAACCGTTACTAGGAGAAAGATGATGATGATGAGGTAGATGATGAGATTGTGGAACCTTTGTTTTCATAGTTTCTTTTGAATTTGATGTAATGTTTCTGAAATGGTCTCTTGCAGGTACGCTAACCACGAAATTTAGATCGTGTAGTTTCCGTGATGAGATCGTGTGTGTGTTGCCACAAAAAGCGAGTGGTCGGCTATATATAGACCGATCACGTATTTTATTTTGGAAAGGACGTAGGATTAACGGCATTTCATGTCATCATTCATGCCATGCATCACAAATTGCATGAGATAATCGCTCAAGAATGCAAAAACACGGTCTCGAACAACTCACTAAAATCTCAACACAAGTCGTGCACGATATCCAAAAATCGGGCAGAAAATCCCACCCGATCGAGAACTAAACCCTAACCGATTATCGTTTTCACGAAAACGGCCACAACTTTTAAATCGTTCACTCAAACGAAACGATTAAATACAATCCGGAAAGCTCATAACACGTACCATCACCCTGGCACGCTGATCCAAGTAAAAGTAGAGTGGAATCCTACTAAAAATAACTTATCCGGAAACCTGGCAAAAGGTTGCCAGATTTCGCCGAATCACCGGATTGGCAGATTCGGGTGCCTCACGAAAATCGCGATAACTTTTGAAGTACTTATCCAAATAAAACGATCTACCCCAATCTGGAAAGCTCGTATTATGCCCCACATTTCATCTAATATCAGGTCGGCAAGGAAAATTCGTTAAGCCGGTCAAATAAGTAAAAACAGAGAGCCAATTTTAATTCCCGGTGTTTCCAGAACATCTGGCAGAAAATCCGTCGAGCCGGAAATCACCATATCTTTTGATCCGCTTAGGATTTTTCCATGTTCTAGGATGCGTTGGAAAGCTTAGGAAATACCCTAGCATCTGGTCATAAATTTTGGTAAATTTTACTGTACAAACAGAGACGAAAATGGGGAAAAACAGAGAGGGTTCAGAACCGGTTACGTGTAAAGGATGTCAGTTTCTTTCTGTCTTCTTTCAGCATGTCAATTGAGCTTTTATTTCCCAAAATTATTGATAATAATGCTGCTTAAAATATGTTCCTAACCATGATCTATAGATGGATGCAAGACAACTCATGACTGAAAGGAATCAGCTGAGATCTGAGGTGGAAGACCTCACTGATCGCCTCACCGATGTCACGGACGACTACTACTCAGCGAAAGAGGAGAACAAGCAGCTGACCGCCCGTATCACCGAGCTGGAGCAGGAAAATGCTGCTCTGACTGCACGTATCAAGGAAGTGCAGGATGATCTGATCTTCAGCGACAACCTACGTGTCGTCGCAGATAGGGCGAAAGAAAGAGCTGAGCAGGAAAAGGCAGAACATGAGCAGATGGCTACGTTCTGTGATGAGGAACGGATTGAGGCGCTAAATGAGCTGAATGCAGCTAAGACGTCGATTACTCAGAAGGATGAGACCATCTACTCTCAGCAGGCCACCATGCAATTCCTGCATGGACAGCTTCAGACCGCACAGACCAACATGGACCAGTTGTTCACGGAGATAGGAAATCTCCAGCACCAGTTGGCCGCGTTACAGCAGCACCACCAGGTGTTGCTGGCAGCTCACTGGAACCTGTTACAGCCACCACCACCGGAGGACAATGGTGACGACGCTGCTAGCGATGCTTCCGATGTGAACAACCCGGAAGACACCGACAGCGATGCGTAGACTACTAGCTAAGTGTTAAGGAAGAAACTTGTAAAATTAATGGTAGTGTACTAAAGAACAAGAACTAGTGGCTTGCACGTATGTAAGGACGTAGTGGTCGCTGTGTTTTGGGTAGGTTGACAGCATAGGAGGTATGGATGACTAGTTAGGCCGGAAAATCCTGGACGTATAACCCCGCGCTAAGAAGTGTTAATGTCGCGCGCTTTTGTGTACAAATGGGTTTCGCCTCAAAATAGATATATGAACCACTAAGCTTATGTTAATGAATATATATGTCTCGTTCTTACAAATTTCAGCATCATAAGAAAATTTTACCAAGTTTGAATGGTCTGAATTTATGAGTAAAAAATTTCTGGTTTTATTAATTTCAGCTCATGGAAATTAGTCTCCCGGGTTATGCAATCTGAAAATTTCACACCGAAACTTTTACTCCATCAATTTCAGTATCCGATGAAATTTTCCTCCTATGGATTCATTCTGAAATTCCTGCTCATATCATGTCCCTTAATTACTATCATTGTCTATAGCTCCATAACGCTGAGACTAATGGTGTAATTAAATTGTGTGGCAGATGGTGAACACTCGTCGCACGGTGGATAATTCGGGAGAGGGTGCTTCGTCGCAGCCACCTCCTCCACCACCGTTGACTGCTGTGGAGCAACTTGTTCATAATCAGAACGAGATGTTTCGGCTGTTCCCGGCAAGCCGAACAACAATGCCCAGGCAGCAGCTCCTCCACCGCAGCCCCGTCCCACCTCTTATGGGGATTTCCGGGCGACTCAACCGCCATCCTTCTCCGAAGCCAAGGACCCCCTGGAAGCAGATAATTTTCTGCGTATTGTGGAGTCCAAATTTGCTCTTCTGAATTGCACCGAGCATCAGAAAACTCTTTTTGCAGCACAGCAGCTCCGTGGGTCGGCTAGTGCGTGGTGGGCAAACTACACCGCTGCACTCCCCGCGGATCGCCAGGTGCTATGGCCGGAATTCTCGGCAGCCTTCCGTGCACACCACATTCCCGACGGTGTCATGAGAAGGAAGCTTCAGGAATTTGTTGATCTGAAGCAAGGCTCCAGCACTCGTGCAAGAGTATGCTCGGAAATTCAACTATCTTGCCCAGGTATGCTTCCTACCATGCTGACACGGATGCCAAGAAGCGCGAGTGCTTTCGGAAGGGTCTAAATCCGAAATTGCAAGACCGCCTCGCTCTCTTGAATGGCACATTCAATGAATTGGTTAGTGCAGCCATTGTGCAAGAGGACGCCATTCGTGTCAATCAGGATGACAAGAAGAGGAAGCGCACTGCGGGAAGTTCATCCGGTGCGCCACCTCACAAGTTCAAGCTTGCAGTGACCAGCCCCACTGGTCAGAAATTCCGTGTCCCGAGTGCCTCCCCTGGGTGGGCAACGCACTACTTTCCAGCAGCCTTATCGTGCGCCCCACCACTCCTATCAGCACCGTGGTCACCAGCACACCCCGCAGCAGCATAACCAAGGTGCCAGGCCATCCCCGCAGCAGCCATGCTTCAACTGCGGCGGCATTGGTCACTTCATCGGAGAGTGCCCACATCCTCGCCGCAGCAATGGCAACAGCGGTGGGAATAATCAGCATCAGCCCCACCGCGGCAATAATGGCAACAATAATAACCGCGGCAACAACAACAACAATCACAACAAAACCCCCACCAAGACCGGCCGTGTAAACTTTACTACGGTCGAAGATGCGCAAGCCGGAGAACCGGTCCTCTCGGGTATGTTTTCCATTTCAGAACATCCCGTCTTCATTCTTTTCGATTCCGGCGCCACGCATGATTTTATTAGTCAAGCATGTGTGGATAGACTGCATCTATCATCCACCATTTTGCAAACTCCATACACTATCACATCTCCCGGTGGCCTCATTCACACAAACCGTGAAACAAGAAATGTCCCCCTTGAACTTGCCGGAAATACCTACCTCTCGCCACTAATCATTCTAAATGGGCAAGGCATAGATGTGATATTAGGAATGAAATGGATGAAGCGACATAGAGCTGTCTTACACATAGATACCCGAGAAGTACATTTAAATTCACCCCTATACGGCCCGATTATCCTATCATTGCCGTACCCAAAAATTTCTAGGAACCAAATTCAGCACCTAGAAGGAAGGAGACTAGAAGACATACCGGTAGTATGTGAGTTTCCCGATGTGTTCCCGGATGATTTGCCGGGAATGCCACCTGATCGGGAAGTAGAATTTAAAATTGAGCTTCAACCCGGAACCGCACCGATATCTAGAAGACCATATAAAATGGCTCCAAATGAATTAGCTGAACTTAAGGAGCAACTCAACGAACTTCTAGACAAGGGGTACATACGCCCAAGTGCTTCGCCTTGGGGCTGCCCCGCTCTTTTTGTGAAGAAGAAAGATAAATCATTAAGGTTGTGTGTCGATTATCGACCTCTCAATGCGGTAACCATCAAAAATAAATATCCCCTTCCACGCATTGATATGCTATTTGATCAACTAGTCGGTGCAAAAGTATTCTCAAAAATCGATCTTCGCTCCGGCTATCACCAAATTAAAATTCGGCCGGAGGACATTCCTAAAACAGCTTTCTCTACGAGATATGGACTTTTTGAATATCTCGTAATGTCTTTTGGATCGACAAATGCACCGGCCTATTTCATGTACCTCATGAACTCGGTATTTATGCCGGAACCGGACAAGTTCGTGGTGGTATTCATTGATGATATCCTCATTTACTCCAAGTCGGAAGAAGAACATGCTGAACACCTCCGCATTGTGCTTCAACGACTACGAGATCATCAACTTTATGCAAAATTCAGCAAGTGTGAATTTTGGTTGGATCGAGTTCCATTCTTGGGTCATATCATTTCAGCTGAGGGAATTTCTGTCGATCCAAGTAAAGTTGCCGACGTGCTAAATTGGAAGACTCCCAAAACCGTCAAGCACATCCGTAGTTTTCTCGGACTTGCGGGATATTATCGGAAATTCATTCCAAATTTTTCTATCATCTCCAAGCCAATGACAAAATTGTTGGAGAAAGACTCTACCTTCAAGTGGAGTCCGGAGTGCGAAATTGCTTTCCGATCCTTGAAAAGGCATTTGACCACCGCTCCCGTTCTAGCTCAACCCGACATCAACAAGCCGTTTGACGTATATTGTGATGCGTCCGGCATAGGATTGGGTTGTGTCCTCATGCAAGAAGGCCGAGTCATTGCCTATGCCTCCCGCCAACTTCGTAAACATGAGAAGCACTATCCTACTCATGATCTTGAATTGGCATCCGTCGTTCTTGCTCTCAAAACTTGGAGACATTATCTCTTGGGCAATCTGGTGCATCTCTATACCGATCATAAAAGCCTCAAATATATTTTCACGCAGCAAGAATTAAATATGAGACAACGTAGATGGCTGGAATTGATAGAAGATTATGAATTGGAAATTCATTACCACCCCGGAAAGGCTAATGTGGTTGCCGACGCATTAAGCCGCAAACACCAATGCAACCAAGTTGAAATCTGCTCTATGGAAAACTGTAGCAAATCTGAAAATGAGAGTAATCCTTGTCTTCATATCATTCCCTATGGTGCATTACACAATTTGGCTCTTGTTCCTACCCTCCGAGAAGAAATCATTGCTACCCAGAAAACGGATGAAGGTATGGATCACATCCGACGTAAGTTGGGTACCGAAAAGGCTAAGTGTTTCCGTCAAGATGAGGAGGGAGTTCTATGGTTCAATAACCGTCTCGTTGTTCCTAAGAACATGGAACTACGGAAGAAAATTCTTGATGAAGCCCATCTCTCTAAATACTCCATCCACCCCGGTAGTAACAAAATGTACCGTGGGTTGAGAGAAAAATTTTGGTGGACCCGCATGAAGCGAGAAGTAGCTCGTTACGTTGCCGAGTGCGACACCTGCCAACGAGTTAAGGCTGATCATCTAAAGAAAGCCGGACTATTGCACCCATTGAAAATTCCCGCTTGGAAATGGGAAGACATAGCTATGGATTTTGTCGTTGGATTACCTCCCACCTCCAAGAAACATGATTCCATATGGGTAATCGTCGATAGATCGACGAAATCAGCACACTTTATTCCGGTACACACCACCTACGGTGCTAAGAAGTATGCTGAATTGTATATTGCCCGTGTGCTATGTTTACATGGTGTGCCAAAGACCATCATTTCCGATCGTGGTCCGTAATTTGTTTCTCGATTTTGGGAACAATTGCATGCTAGTCTTGGTACTACCCTAACCCGGAGCTCGCATATCATCCTCAAACGGATGGACAATCGGAAAGATTGATTCAATATTTGGAGGATATGTTGAGAGCTTGTGCTTTGACGCAAAAAGGAAATTGGGATGATCAGTTACCATTCATTGAATTTTCCTATAACAACAGCTATCAAGGAAGCTCCGGAGTTACTCCTTTTGAGGCGCTATACGGACATTCTTGCCGTACGCCGTTAAACCGGTCCGAGTCGGGCGAAAGGATAATATTTGGTCCGGATATTGTGGAGCAGGCCGAGGAAAAAGTGAGGGAGATACAAGCTAATATGAAAGCTGCTCAATCCCGCCAAATAAGTTATGCAAACAAAAGGAGACGCCCGCTGGAATTCGAGGTAAACGATCATGTTTATCTTCGGGTCTCTCCAAATAAAGGTGTGTCACGTTTCGGTATCAAAGGAAAACTTGCTCCCCGCTACATTGGACCATTCCCAATTGTGGAGAAGTTTAGCCCCGTGGCATACCGATTGCAATTGCCGACAAATTTGGAACGTGTGCATAACGTGTTCCATGTGTCACAACTCAAGAAGTGTCTAAAACCACCCATCGATGTGATCATCTCCGACACCGAGCAATTGCAAGATGATCTATCTTATCCGGAAACTCCCGTCCGGATCCTCGATAAAAAGGATCGTGTTACTCGCAACCGCACTATCACCTTCTATAAAGTGCAATGGAGTAATCACACTCGAAGATGAAGCCACTTGGGAACAGGAGGAATTCCTGGATAATCATTTCCCTGAGTTCATGGCTTCACAATCGAGGTAACGACGCACCTCCCTTCGACCACTCTTTTATCAATCCTAATCTCGGGACGAGATTTCATTAAGGGGAGGGCTGTGACACCCCGTGTCACAATTTCACAATGTTACTGTGCTAACAGGAGAATTGCATGTGCAAAGCAAAAATCATCCGGCTAGTCACATGAAATAATAGGTCAAAGTCCTAGTAGGGTTTTATTTTTTCTCAAAACCCTAGCTTTTGAGATCTCAAACCTTCTCCAAAATGGTAACCCCAAATTTTTGCACAATCTGGTAGAACACATCAAGACATGAATTTAGGACATTTTTCTTGAATTTTTGGAACAGCACAAATCCCTAGAAAAATCCAACTCTAAGCAGAAACAGCACCTGTTCAACAATTTTTGTAAATTTTTACATTCCGAATTTGAACTTTGGCCTTTAAGGAAAGTTGTTACACATAATCTACCGGACCCACAGAAATTTTGGTTTGCAAAAATGTCAAAAGGATCAAAATCTATGAGCAATTTACAGAGAAGGACAGCAGTGGCAAAACTGTAAATAGAGAGAATATCAATTGAACAGGGCCGGCACAGTGGCCGGGGCCACCGTCGGCGGCGTTCGCCGCCGGCGCCCATGCCGGTTAGGCGCCGCCCGTCCTCGCCAGCGCTGTGCCCTCACCACGCGTCGTCCATCGTCCAGGTAGCTTCGTCGCGAAGCGTGCGCGCTCGGCCGTCGATGGCGGGGAGAGAACTTCGCCATGGCCGCCGCCGGGATTTTTCCCCGCGCCGCCCCTCCTCTCGCACCGCAACGCCCACATTTGCGCTCTAGCTCCTCGCCAACTCCTTGCGCATCTCCCCACCAGCCTTCCGGCCTCCCTTCGCCCTCTCGAGTGCTACAAATTCCATAAAAATCCGACGAGCCCCGTTCTTCTCCTTCCGCGCCGGCGAGCTCGAATCCACCCCGCTCAGGTGAGCTCATGCTTCCCCTTGGCCTCGTAAGGGTGCGCGGGAACCTAACGCACCTCCCTACCCTGCCCCAGGTTGAACCGAGCCGCGGCCGAGGAGAAAATCGCTTCCTTCTTCGTCGCCGGCCACCGCGCACCGCCACCCCGTCGACGCCAGACACGCTCCGGACCACCCCAGCCTGCACCGACCCCGCGCCGTTCATCTCCGTGCGAAGGTGAAGCTCCCCGCCTTGACCACCCCTTCTTTCGCGCCATGGCGAGCACGAGCTACCACGCCGGAGTTGGCCCTTCCGCCATCCGCCGTCGCGAGCTATGCTCCGATTCCCCACCCACCTCGCCAACCCCACCAAACGGTTCACCATCAAAAACCGTGCACAGGCGGCCAAGCCCGGCCCCGGCGGCGAGCCCTAGCGTGCCGCCGGTGAGCTCCGCCGCCGCTCCGGCAAGCCCCTCCGCGCGCCACACTTAGGAAATTTTCGAATCGTGCTGAAATTTCCTAACGGTGAAGGATTTTAGAAAAATCATATCTCGAGATTTACACCACGGATTTGAACGATTCAAAACGCGTTGGAAAGTTTGTGACATGTACTTTAGCATGGTGAACATGAACACCTATGGTTATATAGTAAAAATTAATTTTTGAGTGAGATGAAAATGCTATCGTGACCAGACGCATAGACAAGATTGCATCTTAAAAATGATGTAACTTCTGGACCCCAGATCCAAACTGCGTGAGCAAGGGCTCTTTGGAAAGTAGATAACTTGTACTTTAACGTGGTAACATAATCCCAGTACTTCATGTGTAGAAAAGTGAAGATTTAAGCGCTCTAAGATGCTAAACCGTTATGCCTGCGTGACAACTTGCCGTTTTTGAAATTCAATAACTTTTTTGAATACAACTCCAAATGAAACAACTATAGGCTCGTTGTAAACCTTGAGTTATGTACTTTACATGGACCAACATGAATCACCTAAGCTCTGTAACAAAATATTAAGTTTTGAACACATTAAGATGGCTTCACGAGCAGCCTGTCAACCCGGACTTGGTGAAATAAAAATGGCCAAGTATGAGCTAAGCTCAAATGACCTTTTACTTTCTGTGATGGCTAGATAATTTTCACACTTGCATGACACAATTAAACAGGTCATAATCACGTTTATCTTTTGGGCAAGAACGGTCATATATGACGTAGGTTTAATCGTAGCAAACCACATGAAATGATGAGTACTTATGTGCCCGATGTTTAACAAGTGATAAAACTTCACCCTAAGAAATAAGCATCAACCTCTAGCTCACTAAGCAACAAGGAAGTATACCATATATTCTTGACCTTCAAAAACCAGCACATACATTTATACTAATTGGTGGACAATTTACCTAATTAGAAGGTTGTCCCCATGAAACAAACCGCACTTACCACCATCATGACCTATCATCACCACTCAAGAACGTGTTTAATTCATGCAAACGTGTCATTACATTATCTTATTGAGAAAGTTCCATGAACTATAACAGTCCGAATTCATCCATTACTCATACACTTCATATGCACTCATATAGGAATCCCGACCGGAGCTGAAGATCAAGGAGGGCACCCAATTGAAGTGAGAGAGTTCGAGTGTGCCGACTACGAGCCGAACCAAGGCAAGCCCCGGAGCATAACCTATGTTTTAAAAGTTCTCTTATTTTTCACATACGTCTATGATGTATTGTGCATTTACGTTTAGGAGTTGCTCGGAAACCTAGTTGCACTAGATCCTTGTATCCTGTGGTTTTGGTTAAGTATAATCCTGGTCGCTAGTGCTATGCTTAATAATGTCATCGGTAGCAACGCCGAGTGATTTGGAGATCACCCGGTCTAGGGATTAAATTTGTTACCTCTCACATGATATTTATGAAATTGAGACCGTACGGGGAAATGCATGTGTAGGATGCGGTGGCGGTGGTTCGCCTATGTTCGCCATAGCCCCGTGCGTGTCGGTTGAGGACCGTGTGACTCCGCGAGCAAGTATTGAGTTGTGTACCAAATGCATACCTTCGTATGGGAGTTGGTAAACCGATGTAACTTGAGAGTCGTAGTGTTGGACGGTCTCTCCACCCTTTGTGCAAAGTGTTGGTCACGGTGGATGCACGGGTTTGTGAGTAGACGGAGGGTGTGTTATTACCCTTGGACCCGACGCTACCGTGGTTGCATGTGGAATGCACACTCGGAGGGTGGACCCGGCTCATATCTATGGTGATCTTGTGAAAGGTGGCCATACGTGTTCTTAAATGATGCGTATGTCGTGCATTTGGGTTTCCCTGCAGGGTGTAAATCGATATATATCGCCGTCCCTCGCGGTGATGAGTACCACTTGTCTCGAGCAGATTGCATCGTAGTAACAAAGTGAATATGATGATTAAACTTGCTGATTTTGAAGAATTACTTCATGTATTGCAACCATGTTTTGTTAGAAATGCTCACTAAATTTATACTCATGTTTCCAACCCTCTTAACTTGGCTAAAATATGAGTTAGACGATTGCTTTAATTGCTGTTTTTGCAAGTTCCCGCAAGCCAGGTCAAGCCCCCTGCATGTTAGGGTGGGTTCTTAGAACCATTTTTGACGGGTAAGCCTTGCGGAGTATATTAGATACTCGGGGTTTGTGTTGCAACTGTTTCGGGGTTCCCGCAGCCCGACTATTGTGATTGCTGCGGGAAGTATGTGTGTCAAAGCGAGGAACCTCGGGAGTGGACCGTGGAGTGGGTTCCCGCTTCACCGACTCAAGAGTGAGGCCATGCCGTATGGGCTGGCGTGGTTCTCCTAAGTTAACTATATATATATGTGTATCGTCGAGATGTTACGCTTCCGCAAAGATATTATCAAGTATTGTAAAATCACTTCACGTATGAATTGTAAATCCGAGACTTGAACAATGGCTTGTAATACTAAGAAATTATGTATGAAACCTGTTACTCAAGTAGTGTTTCCTATGTAATAAAATGCTGAATGTATTCCCGAGGTATGTGCAATGAACGTTCGCTTCGTCGAATGTCTCCCGATACGATCCTGTTCGACAATCCCTCTCGCTTTGCGAGGCGGGGATGTCACAAGTCGCAGCCGATGGGGCAGCTACTTGAAGTGCATGCCCTTTTAGGCCCTCGTTCGTTTCTCGTCCTTTAAAATGTAGCACTGTCACATCAAAGAGAATCTTACTATTTATCAATATTTTGATTAATTTAATGACAGAACCCTCTTGACAGATTGGTTCTAATTTTCGAGATGAATCTAATGAGCTTAATTAATCTATATTTTGCTAAAGTGATGCTACAGTAACCGCCTTCTAATCACGACTTAATTAACCTCATTAGATTCGTCTCGTGAATTAGTCTAGGGCCTGTAATTTATTTTATAATTAAACATTATTTAATACTCATAAATAGTCCCGTGTGTTCGTTTTCTGGGGTCTAAACTTTAGAGCTGTCACATCAAAAAGAATCTTACTATTTAAGAGTATTAAATAATGTTTAATTATAAAATAAATTACAGGCCTCTAGACTAATTCACGAGACGAATCTAATGAGGTTAATTAAGTCATGATTAGAAGACGGTTACTGTAGCATCACTTTAGCAAAACCTAAATTAATTAAGCTTATTAGATTTATCTCGAAAATTAGTACCAATCTGTCAATAGGGTTTTGTCATTAAATTGATCGAAATATTCATAAATAGTAAGATTCTTTTTGATGTGACAGATGCTAAATTTTAGAGGGCAGGAAACGAACAGGACCTTAGTCCGGAGAAGGTACAAGCTAAGATATCTGTGCCTGTTTATTAGTACGAGCTCATCTCTGATCCTTGTAAAATTTGAAGAATTTATAGATTGTCAAAATCTAAATGAAGTTGTGTTTAGCTTTGAACATATAGGTCCTCTACTAGATAAAAATATAAAGACATCAAGATCCGCTGCTGCAGGTCTTGTATTTATATTAAAAGCTGTTTAAACCAAAAATAAATAATAGTGCATGACAAAATGGTAAAACCACTTCTAAGATCTTGTTACGACGCCTATACTCCCTAATAAAAATCTGAAACCTGTTCGCATAATTCTCTGTCATCTTACCTGTGATTCAGGGCTTTCTGTAGATGTTGAATTAAACAGGTTGCAAACCGACTTCTGTTGCTCAAAGTCAGTGAGAGAAGTACGTCAGAAGAGCCCACATATTTTGATTGTCTTTAATTTGAATAGATATATGTGACGTACTTACATTATAAGCTTTGGGAATTAAATTGTGCCAGTGTCGCCAATGATTTGGTTGTTAGGGATGTGATTCTGAAGGATTGTCATCACGAAACTGTTGCATTTGAGAATGAAAGAAAGATGTAGTCTAATCTTTTCTTGATGAACGTACTTGTGTGACGGGTAAGTCCAGTCTGCTATCTTAATTTCGTTTGCTAGAATATACTGCCACTACCACTTGTTTCATGATCATGCAAGCGTCTGAGATAAATGAAATGCACATTACTGTGGACAACCGGCTCCCCTCCTGATATATGTATTCAATATTCGCACGTATTGATTGAATGGACACATCCTATATTCCTCATATTCTACTATGCTTTATAGAACATGTTAAGGTGCTATCCTAATTCTTTCGTACAGAGCTCTACTTGACACTAGCTTTACTCTTTCAATTAAATATATTGTGCACAATTAATTAATTAGAAATAATATATAGATAGTTATTTGTTGTGTAATAATATTATCTATCATACTCTATCTATTAAATATATTGATGTCTAATATAATTTTTGTATTTTTTTTGAAAAACCCGTAGCAACGCATGGGTACTTTGCTAGTTTTGAAAGAAGTCCTATTTAGGTGTGTTTGCAACGAAGGAATGAAAAATAGAGGAATAGGAAAAAACGTAGGAATAGAGGAAACACAGGAATTGAAAAAACGAGAAAATCGTAGGAATCCAAAACAAAGGAATAGAAATTTAAAGATGTTTGGATTGCAGGAAACTCTAAGCACAGGAATCGAAAATATACAGGTAATTATCAAATTTTAACAATTTTATTACTAATAAATAAATAAAAAGAATGGAAAATATACAGGTAATTATCAAATATTAAAAAATTTATTCCATCAACTTTCTTATGTGCGGGACTTCATGCGCACTACCCTATATACCTTTGTCCTTGAATGCTTCCAGCTGAAAACATCATCCACACACAAAAAAGAAAAAAAATAAGAATCCTTCTCATCCTCTCTCCCATACTACCAACAAGCACTCAGGCCATGGGTTGGATGTCCGTGAGGTTGTGGAATCAGGTGGGTAGCATGCAAAAGCTTTTTTTCCTCTTATGCGCGTAAGCAGCGGGCCTCTTTTTCCTCATCCGATTCTTCTGCAAACAACTTTCTCTGGAGGAGCTCAATCCAGAGAGAGAGAGCTCAAACCGTGGTCTGTGGTATGAGAGAGAAGCATTAGCAGACAACAGTGGAAGGGAGGGCGCGCAGAGATTCCTTCCCTTAGCTCTGAGTGGATTTGTCCTTTCTTGTGCAATGCACACTGGTGATTTTCTTTCCGGAGGAAGAGAACGAACATTCTTGTGTTCCAAACGTTACTACTCTATTCCTTTCCATAGGAACCATCTCCTGTAAAATTCCTCCACGAAACCTTTGTTCCAAACGGAGCGGTGTGTTTAGAACAAAGGAATGGAAAATGTAGGAAAAGTAAAAAATGGAGGAACAAAGAAAACACAGAAACAAAGAAAAGGAGAAAACCATAGGAATCGAAAACAAAGGAATTGAAGTTTTTTATTGTTTGGAATGCAGGAATCTAGAACACAAGAATCATATATAACGATAACTTAAATTAAATATATCAAATACACTAATATACCATATAATCATAAAAAAGCTCCACGTGTCTCTAGCCAGCATTCACCACGCACCCGTAGCTCCTAAATATAGATCAAGTTAAGATAGCTCCAATATGTTAGGTGACCAAGGTGATTAAGTTCCTTCACACCGAAACAATCCTTTCCAAAAGGTTCCTTCAGCACATGATGCCTCGGGCTTCCGTGAAGGAAACAAAAACAGAGCTTGGAGTGGATGATTTTTTTCCTGTGAAATGGCTTGCGTGCAATAGTATTCCAAAGGAGACAATTCCTTTGTTCCAAACACTTGTTAACATTCCTGCATTCCTTTCCTTTAGAAACCATTCCTTCACTTTTTCCTATGTTTTGTCCCTCATTCCAAACACAGCCTAACTCTTAACTCTTGATGAAGTCCATTTTTTCCCCTTCATTTACGAAATCGGGTATCCAACCTCCCTTAATTGCTAAAACCGGTTATTTTTCCCCTGAGACGGTATTAGCTGGTTGTTTGTCCACATAACCATCCAATGTGTCGCTGCATATTATGCTGACTCATCTCCCGATTAGGTCAGTCTCAATGCATAGTTTCATTTCACACTTACCAAGAGTGCCACATCAGATTTTGAGATTTAATTTGGTAGATGAAATAGTCACTCTTAATGAATGGTTTCACCTTCACCATAAACAAGTTGTAGCATTAAATTAACATCTAATTGTTGCATCTAGATTGGTCAAAATTGGTTGGGATGAAACTTTATGTTCTCAATGGGAGTTACAATGGAGTTTCATACCTATGAAACAGATGCCGAATGAATTTCATCTCTATAAAACCCATCTGCCTAGTTTTATATTAATTGCTATGCCACGCCATCTCTTTTGCTGATGTTGCAGCTCATTTAATACTGATGAAACTCCAGTGAGATTGGCCTTCAAAAAATAGGTCTAGCAGCACTCAGTTTGCCTCATCCTCTCGCGTTGACGGAGGAGTGACGAGAGGAGCAGATGTCCCCGCCGGCGGAGCCGATGGTCTCCTCGCCTTGGCTACTCAACGACTTGGCCTTCTTCTCCTCCGACATCGGCGACGAGCTCATGGAGTTGGGCGCTACGTCACCCTTCACCGAGGCCACCTCCTCCTCGCGCTACCACGGTGATGCGCCGGCGTACGACGAGATCGCGTTGTTGCTGTCAAAGCTGCAGAGGCACACCGAGGGAAAAGGCGGCAATGGCGGGCCTGGAATGGTGATGCTGGTCGGGATGGGTCGAGGTCCCCGAGTTGCCGACGTTCAAGGTAGTTTGTGGCTCTTTGCAATCCAGTTGGTTGCCATCGGTTCGTGCCTCCCTACCGGTCGTCATCAAGTTGTCCTCTCCTCTCGGACAAGTGCCTGCTAGATTGGTGAGCGGAACAATTAAAACGGATCGTCTCCGTCGGATCTTGTTGGGTCTTGAATTGTCGAGCAGCACTGGACATGTACTGTTGTTTTAATTAGTTGTCCTGTACTCGTAGCTCTAGCTAGTTGTCGCTTCATTTAGTGCTAGAACTTGCTTGCTTTGTGTACTAATTTGAGTGCGTAGACTAGGATCGTTGTTTCGTACAATTCTACATTGGCTAAACAGTTCTTGTCCCCTCTTGGTTTTGAATTCTATAAAAAATTATCTCTTTGGTATGAACTTATCCACAATTATTCTAGCACAAAACAATTATTAAAATGCAACATAAACTGCAGACCTAGATTGCTATTGCGCATACCATAAATTGAGATGAAAAGGGCAATGGTTACATGGTCCAAGCTATATAATTTTATATAAACATGTCACCAATAGACATGCAACATTACAGTTTGAGAAAAACCAATGTTAAATGGCAAAAAGTTTACAATTGAAACACACATGACATGTTTGAAGAAAAAAGATACAAGATATAAATAAACTAGGCATGAAAGTTTTGCAGATTCCCATGGTGGAAGGAGCATCATTCCACCAAATCTTGGCTTCTTTGCAGTTCCAACTTTCTTTGGTTGTTGTGATGTAGGAGCAACTTGTGCACTTGAACTTGCTTGTGATCTTGGAATGTTGGCCACTAGGTTTGGCGTAGCTAAGCCACCAGCTCCAATAGCAACACTTGCAGCAGCCGAACTATTGATTAAGTGTTGGAATTAAATTGGCTTTAGAATATGTAGTTACTAGTAACAATCCATGACAATTGCGTTGAGTACACAAATGTTAGCATACCTTGTTAGTAGTGACATAACATGACTTTGGTGGTACCTCCTTCCTTTTATTTGTTTCACATGGAACACTCGTTAATTGTTACATATTAGAATAACTGCATTTGAAGGCTGACTTGGAGATGTTGCAATTCATTGAATTTGAATGGTTGACTGATCAGTTCCATTTCTTCTATCACAAGTGGACCTGTTGTGTCCTACTTGCTTGCATTTCCTGCATCTAATGACTATCCTTTTTTTTACATTCTTGTCCCTTTTAGTTTTTCTCGTTGGTTTTCCTTTTTATCTTTCCTTCCTTGGTCTCCCGGGCATTCTAGCATATCCAGGCGCCTTGAGAACCGGCCTATTTGATATTGGCCAGTTTGTCATACCTTCCACGAGGCTACAAGCAGTAATTGTACGTGCTTCTAAAGGCTTCGACAAGTGTAACATGTTGCAACATATTCGTCCAACGTATTAGTCTTGAAGAAGATGCATGATATAGCATGAGGATTAGGTAATCCCGATAGTTGCCGTACCTACATGAGCATTCTTTCTTATCCAAATCTATCGTGAATCCAAGGCTTCGCGATAGTCTTTTTGGTTGGTTTTCCTATGATTTGGAATGGATCCGGGAGGATTGAGAGCTATGGAGGTTTAGATCGCAAAGGGCAAAGAACACGGGAGCAGTTTCGGAAAGCATGCGGTGATTTGGGAGTGAGTTTGACATATGTGGACTCTTTGACTCCTTATATAGAATCACGAGTTGGGCTCGTGGGGGGGGGGGCTTGAAATTAATGGGTTGAATTTTTCAGCCCAATAAGTTTTTGCCTGGGTAATTTTATTACTTTGGGCCCGATATAAGCATCTCGTGACTTAAACAGATAGAGAGGGGAGGTCCGAGTGATTTGAATGATCACAAGGGCTCTTTTGCAAATGTATGAGCGGTCTATGGTATTGAGTAGTCAATCGTGATGATATTAGGAATACCATACTGGATTGTTTGGGGGAAATTACATGATAGACTGGTTAGATCGAAGACATTTAGGTCTTACCTAACTGAATAATATGAATCCGAATGACGTAGGGCCTAGGTGTTAATTATTCGACCGATTATAGGCTTGAAAAACTCGAGTTGAATATAAGTTATTTTGGAAATTGATCAATTAGGATTTTGGTTCTTAGTGATATTTCACTACGCGGGATATTGATTCAGACTAATTTAGGTGGTTTGTTATCTTAACCTGGTGCGGATCTCCAGGAAGCATGAAATTGTGACCAGTATGACCGGTCCGAAAATGTGTTCTTAGCAGAAATTGCTGAGAGGTATGAGGCTTTATTGGAAAGTCATGAAAATAAGCATAGTCTCTTGGAAAAGACTCTAGCATTATTTGTGATGCTCAAATGACACAAGAGTTATACCTAATTAGGTGCGCCGACCGGTGCACCGTGTTTAAGAGCGATCTATAGAGGTCGTGGGAAGCGGAAATTTATGGAAAATGAAAAGTGCGGTCTGTACATGTCGCTGGAGGTAAAGAATAATGAAGAATCAACTAGTGGACTCTTGCATTATTTGAAAGGAGTTCAAATGATTCAAGAGTCGAGGGCTATATCCAATTGGGTGCACCGGGAAAATACTTTGATTTTCATCGCCTAGTTAGGTGGTATGGAGAATAAAAGACTAATTTTTTGGCTTTTAGAAGCCAAATTGCAAGATGAAGTGTTCCAGAAGATTTTAATTTCGCGTTGGAATTAGACCACATGCAGAAGATTGGTCGGTCTTATTCAAGGCAAAATAAAAAATTACTCGGGGTCTGCTTGTCGTATACTTACCTTACGGGTACATATTGATCAAAGGAATAATTTGTCGAAGATATGGTGGCATAATTGAAGACATCCCATAGGGTGGTGTCCGACCGATACAAGATAATAGCAGATTCCAACATAATGTGGCGTGATCTTCAAGTAAAGGCGGAGAAGGGACCTCTCGAAAACTCTCTGGACATATGCAATTAGTAATCTGCTAAAGGCAATACAATACATACAGGACGTAGGGTATTACTCTCGGTTGAGGGGCTTAAATCTGTCTAAAATCATCGTGTGTTCTTGTGTTGCACCATCGAATTTCACGCTGTGAGGGACTAGGTAGTATTAGTGCCGAGATAAAGACTCAACACTTCTTGTGGCAACCATTGGTACCTGTTTGGGTCACCATTGTGGTACAACCGATTGTTCTAGTTGAGCTAAGCATCCACAAAAACATGTACATGTTTTGCCTCCTTTAGAGCTGGTGGTATTAGGTGTGGATTTCCACCTGGAGGAAGCTCATCAAATTCAGGGAATAGTTCTTTTGGATGTTCCCGAGTTCAGGATGTACACTGGGTCCCAGTCCAAGACCACCCCGCTCCTCGCCTATTTCCTTACCCGAAGACTATGCTACATGGTACTGTCCTCGGCTCATTGTACAAACATTTCACCGACACATACCGCAGCTTGGTTGGAAGGTTATACCAACGAATCATTTTCCCAAAGGAGGTGACTCGCTCGATCAACATGCTCTAGGGTTCCGTAGTCTAGGGGGAAACCAAGCATCAAGATCCACCCATACCTAGTGTAATCTCTCGTCCCTTCTATTCAATCCGTGGTCATGACACACAAATCTCACTCTAACTCCATCTATATTGTAACGATTGCCAACAAAGAGGACATCACGATGGAAGACGCTATCGAGCTTGAAAAGAGCAATGCCAAAGGGATGGATGCAACAAGATCTCACCGGGATGTGAACATCATCTTCTAGGAACTGTCGAATCTGTTGCATGAACATGGCATGATCCTATACCTCCAAGCACTTTATCAACATCTTCCGCAACGACATCATTTACCTCCATAACTTTATCAACATCTTTCGCAAGGACAAACTCCTCATGGCTGTGCGTTGGTTCCCTGGAGAGGTTGACGAATTCTCGGGCTACATGATCAGCACCGTCGTTTTCTAGCTCGAAGTGATTGGGGATGAACCGGAATGGGTTCACCGGAGAGTTCGCCATCAAGCTTTCTCGGCAAGTGGGTTTTTCTGCTCTCCTCGGTTGTGGGAGGGGAGTAGCCGAGGGGCCACCACCGAGGGGGATAGTTCTAGTTATAAGTGTGTTGTTGTTTGGAACCGAACCGTCACCCTCTCGTTGTTGATTGTTGCCTGGCCTCGTGGGCCGAGTCATTGCCTCTTCTTGGGTCACTTTCTTTGCCATCTCGTATATCCTGTCTCTTTTTCTTTTATGGCACCAGCGTTCAATGTGACCATAATCAAAACAATACCAGCACTCGAATCTTGCTCTTACAAAACTTGGCCCTATGGGAAGGGCTGAAGCATCCGAAACAGAGCCAATTAAGGCAAGGATTTCGGGCTTTAGACCAAGCATCATTGTTGTCCATAATAGCATTGGAGGCGTTGGTTTTGGGGTGGGGATTTTCCAGGATTTCTTTCCTAAGCCCCTTCGCTTTTGTGCCCGAGTCGGGAGCATTGGGAATCACTATCCGATGGGGGACAACAATGTCGGCAGGCGCCTCCCATCCTAACAAATCCTGGCTCTAAATGACCACATTACCGCGAAGGGATTGTGGACCGAATTTGAAAATTACACCCTTCTCAAACGCCATTGTCGGACCTTGCAGGTCGTTGTGTTGATGCTTCTCTAGTAGACCAAGGGAACGACGCAGAGTGGCTAAAGCCGTCTTGAGGGGGACGACTTGCCTATCAGAAGCAAAGAAAGGCTTGGCCCTGCTCTCAGAGCAAGGCACAAAACAGATAACCTCTCCTATCCTCACTGAGAACGAATCCAACATAGGTTGAGACTTAACAAGTTGTGATCGCTGCTTGATCGGGGAGGAAAAAGTGACTTTCTTAGTGGTCTTCTTCTTCTTTATGGACACTAAGGTCCATTGCTCTTCTTCCTCCCTCTCCCAAGCTTTGTGATCCTCTGTCCAGTTCGCACCACCACCATGCCACAAGAACAAGTAAACATTGAAATGCTTTGTGGTGATACGCTTCCTGGAGGAGACTAGGAAACCCACCTCTTTCGAGGCCACCGAGAACCTAAAGTGGGAGTGTTGCTCATGGTGAATGTGGAATCCACCCGGAGCACCCCCAGAACAGTGTAGACCCATAGCAACGGATTCATCTGTAATGCGGAAGGAGAAACGACGAAAAACAGCGATGAGGAAGATGCTACTGTTGATGGACGACGATGTGAATTGAATTTGCGGTGAACTTCATCTTCAAATTGTCTTCCTGGTGGGAAGTCCCAATCTCTGAATTCCACCAGAGGCCTGTCCCCGGCCACCTTCGCCATGACCGGGACAGGGAGGTTGGCTTGAGTGGCCAACTACCACGCTTCATCAGAGACGGTGAGCGCAGCTGCGGCGGCGATGGTGGCTAGGCTACGGCGAGGTGAGCGCGAGAGAGCCATGTTCGCTACGGCGATGTGCAGCCTGAATGTTGTATCTACATCTAACTATTCTATTAGTGAAAGTCAATGTGAGGTCTGTGCAGAGTGCGTGCATGTATTTACACGTGTAGGTGAGTAACTGTATTTCATTCAAAAATAAATGTAGATAAGTTTGAAATGGAAAGATGAAGCCGAGAAAAGTAGGATTTAATGCAACTTGATGACAACCAGTATTTAGCAATTTTTGCGATCTCTTTACAAACTGCACAAGGTGATGAACCAAAAATAGTGGAAACATCACACAGAAGACAGGAAGAATTAAACGGACCACTCCGAGCAGCATCACTCGCGCTTCGAGCTGCTCCCATTCTGCCCTGCGAGAATCCTCGAGATCTGCAGACCCCGGCTGAAGGCCTGGTTGAAGAGCAGCCGCGTCTGAAACTCAGAGATGAAGGGGAACCACGAAAGCACGCCGATGGGCAGGAAGATGAGGAGCCCCATGGTGTACTCGTACATTCTCGCCATCTCCATGATGGAGTCCCAAGGCCCCATCTTCCGGAGCACAGCCCCGGTTCTCTGCCTGAATTTGGCACAACAAGGCCCTCTGCATGCGCCCCCAGTGCCATAGTGACAGCACAGTACGCCAATGGGCTCTATGATCAACCTCTGAAACAGCGGTCCACATAATTGGGCGACCTACAAGAAGCAGAAGGTGCCAAGAATATGAAGTGGAAAATGTGAGAATACAACATGGATCAATATGAGCAACATATAACTATGTTATTGATGACAGATTAATTAACCCCCAAAATGATAATACTGGAAGAACAAATGAACTTCTCACCTGAAGAATAAACCAACCAGTGGGAATGAAGGCCAAGATACTGGCACCAATGTCCGAGATAGCAAGATCCAATCCAACAAATAAAAGGACCAACAAACCGATGAGGACAAGGAAAACAATGCCCTTGAGGATACGGAACACAAGTTGAAACCTTGTAACAAACTTCTCTCTTCCCAATGAAACAACCTGAAAGGAGGCAAACCCCAAGCGTAAGAATGATATATGAGATCAAGTAGGATGCACTGCAATATATATATAGAACAATTGTTTACCTTTAGTGACACAAGAGCAATCAGTATAACCAGCCATGATAGTGCATATACCTGAGGAAAACACCAGAGCATTAGCTACCTGCTGAGTACCTGAGTGTGTTCTAATGAATTTGGAACACTCTAAGCAGGAAGAGTACCAGGAAGCTTTTGACGCCATGCACTATATGTAAGTGGTAAACAATACCATATTGGTAGATCAAGAACCGAAGAGATAGGATGAACTCCAAGAGCAAGCTACGTATTGTTGCGTTCTTCAGGTGGTCATATTCACTCACCCACCAAGCCTCCCAGCTTTGCTCGGGTGCTAGGCCTATACCGCCTCTATTTCCCATCCACTTCCACCAGTCATTCCAATCTTCAACAGTCTTGTGCCACTCAAAGCACGATGGATTGAAGATAAAAGGGGCAAATAGCCAACAGAAAACAAGGAACCATATGGAGATTGTGACATACAAATACAAACTTGAGCTTCTGTACGAACTTCCATATGCTAGATAAACAACCAAAAGAATAAGCAGCTCCAGCGCTTTCACGAAGTGGCTCCGTGAGTACATCCGGTAATTCTCAGCAAACTTTGCATGGAGCACAACAAACCCTCTGCCTGTAGGTCTATACTTTGCACCACCATGAAGTATTGTCCTGCCATAGTAGTGTGTCTTTGTTCCAAGATGGAAAGTGAAGAACACTGGAGCTAACTGAAGTTGCATGATTACAAACTCTGCCAGTGCTCTACCAAATCCTTTCTCCAGACCTACCTCCATCATCATTGGGAGGACGAGCAACATCCCGAGTTGGAATATAGATTGAGTGGCAAGTGCATTTTCAAACGGTTTGATGTTTTGGATATCTGGGTCTTGGAGTATGGACTTTTCCAAGCCACTCAATACAAGGTATAATCTCCCATACAGAAATACATACACTGTAATAACTGCCACCTGAATGTAACATATATATCAAGGCAAACTCATATTCGAGATAAAAAGGCAGATTCATGAAAAACTGAATGAAGATCATAAAACACATCATGGTTTATGAAGTATGTGCTTGAGACAAAAGAACAGAATGTCTGGCACGAAAAAAGAGCTCTTTCTTCAAACTATAAACGTGCACAGATAGATAGTTGTTTGATTTCTAAGTCTTGGTTGCTATATTTTTAGCTTCGTGCTGTTCTTTTACTTCGCCTACTCTTACAGGCTGCTTGTACATTATTGTATCCCTTCATCCTTATTATAATTAAATAATCAACCACAGTTGGGAGCTTCCCTTGCTGTATCCCACAAAAGAAAAAGTAAAGAAAAAACAGTGTCACTCTACACAACGTGCAAATGAAATCTGAAGATACACCGCTTGGGAGGCTGCCCACCAGAGTTCGAATCCTGGTCTCTGCACCCCATATTGTGACCACCTCCCGGTTAGGCTTCGGTGGTCCCCTTCTTAATACAAAGTTAGTGGGACGTCTCTCATACTAATTGAGTTTTTTTTAAGGACGTATTTATGTGTGCCACCTTAACTTTATTTTTTTCTCTAATACGCAGGAGAGCTGCGTATTTTTGTATTATAGAGAGGAAAAAGGCCCGTATACAAATCCCCACTCATGTCGGTACCATACATGAGCAAGTTTAGAAAACACCAACTTAACTTTATGAAAATTAGTTTCAATCTTCCCTGAAACATAAAATTCTAATGACAATCGTCGAGACCTTTTACAGTTGCTTGATATAAGTCTCAATTCAAGACGTCAGTCTAAATTTATTTTCTTAATGTCATGGAGGGATCCAATCTAGATTCCTTTTACTTCCTATTAGTGCATATCGGTTATTAAGTTGATATGTCAAAGTATGAAACAAGACTCTTACCATGCTATTGAAGTAGAAGCCAACTGTGGTGAAGTACAGTGATAGCATCCTGTAGAAATCAAATCTATGTCCTAGTCGATAAATATCACGGCAAAGCGTCTGTTCACCATTTCCATTTGCAACTTTGGCCTCAAAGTTGGATATTTGGTTCATTCCAACATCACGTCCCTTGCCCCATTGTATGTATTCATGATGGGTAATATTTCCTCCACGCAGGGTTGAATTGAACCCTTCGAATATGACAAGGATATTGTGAGCATATTGCAGAGCTAAGCTACATAGCTCATTGCATAATGTCAGGAATGTTTACCTGCAAAGATATCCTCACTAAGGTTGATAACCTTTGATGCCTTGCTTATACCACCCCTTGTAATGTGAAAGAGTCTATCAAAAACATCAGGATGGCCATAATGGAATCGTACCCTGCATCAAACAAATAAAAAACTCAAATATTCATAATATTATCCAAAAAACGAAGAAACAAGATTGTTCCACTAAAACATTTGAATTCTACCATTCCCAGTTCTACTTATAAACTCGATCATTTATCACGGAATAACCTACAATCTATCTCATGGCACCTTATTTCAAGTGTCATCATGCATGGAATACATTTGAAGCACAATGATTGATTATCACTTCAACAGATAGGAATCTGTGACAAGTACAAAGTATGTCTGGCCCTAGAGAATTCTTCTAAGAACAACAGAGCCATACAAAACCAAAGAGCAGCCCAGTTGCAAATCTACATTAGATGTGGGTTCCTGGAAGACACAAAGCTATCTAGAAATAACAATACGTATAGTGTAAATTTCTGATTCCTCAACTGCACTTGGAATTCGGGAACAGTTTAATTTTCTTCTCAGAACCGTGGTTAGTAATGCACTGAGGGAATTAGCACTAACTAAATTTTAGAGACATATTAAATGCTAATAATAGATTGGTCAATTTATTTTTAGACTTCCAAGTTTCTTTAAGCCTTAACAGATAGGCATGGTTTCAGTAGCTATCCAAAAACCTTTACTTTGATCATTGGTATGTCTTATCTTGTTTGCAGTAAAAAATTATAGTAGCAAAGAAGCTTGAATGTGGAATCTGTTTATTATCACAGCACATTAGACTAGTTGTTGATTAAATGTCATGAACTTTGCATATTGAAATGTGTATGCGCCTTTATAAAAAGAAACGGAGGAAGTCTCAGCAAATCTTGAAATTTTACAGAGTGATGCTTTGCTTATTTATTCAGTATATGGTCTGAAATGAGCATAGCTTACATAGACATTTTTACTACTTTGTCAAGAATATAGATCACAACATGTGGCCACATTCAACAAGAGTTATCTTAGATGAAAGCTGAAGTTTAAAAGACAGGAGGCATACTTGAGAGGGTTTGCAAGAACACGTTGCCCAATTGTGACGAAGCTCGTTTCTTGGTTGGACATAAACCAGGCAAGGGATGAAACACTACACATGAAGTGAGAACACAATTAGAGAAGTACAGACCACAAATGAGTTATTTCAAAAGACAGTAAGCAGAATGGAATACTCAAAAAGTTACACAAATCAGTAATATGGAAAAACCAACCTTCCCGTAAAGATATGCTCACGAGCACCCAATATTTTGGGTTTTGACTTTCCATGTGTAATAAGAAATTCTTCCAATAGATTTCTCATTTTAAATGCTTCCTCTAGATAGTTATCCTACACCACAGAGAAATGTAAGATGCTCGGTTAACTCGAAAAACATTTCAATTTATGGATCACTGTACCTGATTCATGTCAATTGCTTGAAGTGCTTCCCCTCTAGTGAAGATTATTGCATGATTTTGATTATTCGGCTTGCCCTCTCCGATATCTGTTGGCTTACCAGGAAGTCTAATGCGATAAATTTCCTGAAACCAACTTCAATTTCAACATGGTGTCTGGCTTAACATAAGCATATATCTCAAAATTTTCATATGGTCTCTAGCTAAATTGGCAAAATCATGCTACAATTATTTTCAGCAGTCTACGTGTAGTGGCATGGGCCTTGGACTATGTTCTTTATGCATCTTAAGTAGATCATCCAAGGTACTGAACATTTATTAGGGTACTTACAATTGCCATTTTGTCATATTAGCATTTTCTTTACAAATGCACTTAATACTAACACCCCAGATTGATATTAGCATTATCATATACACTTATTATTCCACATTTCTTCTGTATAAATTAACAACATAATATCTACAGAAAGAAAATTCATAAAATGTGAAATTTAGTACCTCATCATGACCTTTCACAAGAACAGAATAATACTGTTTCTCCATTTTACCATTTGGTAGTGGAACTTCCTTCTCATCAATGTAAGCAATGCGCAATGCTGGATACCTGTATATTTTGCACGTGAAATGAAGGGGGACACAGGAGATATATTTCAGAAAAGAATTGGGGGTTGGGGAGGCTAAGGGTCAGAACTTACGTTAGCATGAGGTTTAAGATATTCTCATAAAGACCTTTCTCTCGGGAATCCTTGGAAGCCTTATGCACACCGTAAAGTTGGCAGGAGACAACATAAGTGAATTTTATATCAGCAATGGCCTTGGACCTAGCAGCTTCCTCCCCATCCAAATTAGCTGAATCACAATCAGACAACTCAATTCAACAACACATTACCAGGGACAACCTTTTCCCAAGTGCATCAACATCAAATGAAGATGCAGGAGCCATGTTCAGAGAAATCTATGTCTAACCTTGGTCATTTATCAAGTCCTCATAGCATTGTTGTTCAAGAGCTCGTCTATAATACATCATTCCTCGCACTGCACATAAGAGCAAAGATTTACCTCAGAGAGAGAGAGAGAGAGGAGAACAAAGTAAGCAAAGAAGGTAGACTTTTGGTGGCCCATATACCAGTCCTGGCAAGTGTTTGACCCCTATAAGATGCCCATAAACGGATATCATCCATGTACCCTTTCACTGCTTCTCCATCATCTTGGTCAACTCCAATACGTTCTAGAAAGTTCTTCCATTCGTCTAGAAAGGTGGAAGGCATTAATCATTACTTTTTAGCCTCTGAGTTTTCATTGGTATTTTTATCTCTCTAGAATTTTACAAGAATATAAATTTGTTTTGAGGAACACAATAAAATCAATCTGCAGTTCACCTGGATAGATCTTTTGCAGGTAGAACAAAATTGAGATGCCATCTTCATTCTTTTTGTTTAGTTCATACGCTGAATAGATTACTTCTTCATTGTAGTATGGAGTCAGAACACTAAACAATGAAGATTGTTATGTTAGATTTTAAGTGTCCTAGTACGAATTTACAAGAAAGAATGTTCACCAGAAGAATTCGAATGTTTCAAAACACCTGTGATTTTGATTTTTTTATGGAAAGACATTGATCTCAACATGTTCATAAAAACTCACAAAATGAAGCGGTAAATACGATTAATCAGTTCACTTGTTTTTTTCATGAATAGTAAGCTTACAAAAAACAAAGCCCATGAATGAAAATACAAACCTAAAGGAAATCATATCATGCACAGTAGGTGCTTTCGGCATTTTCATAAAGAGGGAGTTTGCAAAGAAGGTGATCCTACGGCGAGCATCCAAATTTGTAGGCACACCCATTGCAGAATCCTTCATTGTCAACAATAGATGCAGCCTGGCAAACTGAGGATAGGAAGCTTTATTCAGTATGATGAAGATATTAACAATGAACATTAAATTAAGTGATAATTGCAGACCTGCTCCCTCCAAAAGTCTTCCGTTATCATGTTCATACTCAAATTTGTGAAACTCTGCTTTCTTTCATTCTCGTCTTTCAGAATACTGCCAAAATTTCCCAGAGAATTAGACATAATAGTTCATAAGGAATTTATTAGTCCAGATTTAGATCCCAAAAAACATCATTTCTCTTACCTCTGCCCATCTTTCATGAAATCCCGTGTTGTAACTTCCATAAAATCTTGCAAGGCATTAATAATTTTTCTATCTGCACTACCATCAGCAGGTTCACTCTTCTGCAAGTATTAAATAGCAAGAATCAACAAAAGAGTAAATGTAATGGGTATGTAGAGAAAGAATTACAAAAACTAATGGAAACAATCATAGGATAATGCTATCACTTACCAGAAGCTGTATCAATTTTGCCAATGTAGCACAGACTTTTCCAATTTCTGCCATTTGGAAGTCTTCCAAGAATGTTTTATTTCTCATGCTTAAGGAAATTTTGTTATCAATATCATGGACAATTCTGCAATTATACCAAATTAATGCATGAACATTTTTTCTCGAAAACGCAGGAGAGATGCGTTTCTTTATATTTAATAGAGAAGAAAGAGAAATACAAACACCTTCACCTCCCACTGGAGGTTACAAGAGTGAACCCCAAGAGCATGATATGAGTTATAAAAGAACAGTAAAACACAAAGGAACTAATGAATGATAGTTATTTACCTCCGGTCATTAGAGTCTAGTAGAAGACTATCAAGTATAATCATCAAAGATTCATAGCATTCTATAACCGCATTGTATCTGTCTCCATCTAGTTTAATTTTTTCGATCAGCTCGTGCTCATCCCCTTCTTTGGAGTTCATAGCCATATGAAGGGCAGCAGGTACCTGGTAATTCAGAAGTATGTGAATATTTATGCCTTGTCAATAATCAATCATATATCTCAGATATAGAAAGTATGCACCTTGCTCGCTAGGAGGAAAGGTGGCCACTGAGGAACAGATAAATTGCTTGAAGATGATGGAGCCATCAATATGTCCCTCTCTCTGATAATATAAACTATGTCAGGTTGAACCTTAAGCTGACAGACATAACATTAACACTTAAGAGTTCCAACCTATCGCTAATGAAGTCTTCCTCTCTTAAGGACTTGATGAACGAATTCCAAACGCAAAAAAGCTCCTCCGCTTAAGTACTTGCTGGTAGTTAAGAACAACAAACGTAATCAATACAAGTAGACTTGGTGCTTTCAAGCGACAAAGAAAAAGAGAGAAACATTTGCTTCAGTAGAAAACCTCTCTCTGTTTTGTTGCACTGCAATTACTGAAAGCGTCTGGCATTGATTTGAATCTGGCCCTCAACATGCCAAGAGTTCGTATCTACATTAAAAGAAAAATGTAAGATATGGAAACTCGAAATTCTAACAACTACAACATCTCGAATTAACAAATTAGACTACTGACCTCACCCACATGACCAAGGGCACCTGAAACACCTCCAAAAGCAGTAGAAAAAATGGCATACCATATTTGTATATCCATGAAGTAAACCTACAAGTACAGGGGCAGGTGAAATAACTAATGTAACAGCATTGGTGGTCCTGTATTTTCTTTTTTACATACCATGACAATTGGGGCCCATATCGTAATGACAACACCTAGGTTGCGTGGCACTGAACATTTGAACGAAATGAAAATATTGTCAGCACATTTCCAGAAAAGTTGAACTGTGAACAATAATACTGATTTTTGATATTTTCATTGCTTAATTGTAGGATAGGAATAACCCAAATTTACCATTTTTATTCGATTTATTTTTTAATAAGCATCACTTCTCTTCATTTTTTCTATTAAATGTATGTTTCCTATAAGCTATAGCTATTCTTGCACATTCCATTTTGGAATTTTTAATTCTGTTATTACTTTGTTTCAAGTATACAAATAGTATATACAACTTACATAAAGAAAATAAAATAGATAATATGGTGCATAAATGAGTACATCACAATATGCTTACAGAAAGGGAAGATTTGATGCCATTCATAGTTCCCAACTCCTTGAGTAAGAATGAATTTTGTTGGATCAATCAATGGGGAGATCTGAACAAAATGCAACAAAATAGAGTAAGGAGGCTGCTAAAAAAGCCCCTTATGTTGTTTCTTATGTTTCCTTTTCTGAAAAAAAGTGATAATCAGCAAACGAAAACCTTGGAGCATACCATCCATGTAAAACAACATGGTAGAACTCACAGCCCATTTGCCACAGCTATTTTGGTAGTAAATGAAATTCTATGTTGCCCTATATCTTTAAAGTATGTCAGTCTACTACCAACATGTCCAATTGGTGAAAAATAATTACCACTGTAAATTCATCGAAAAACATTTCATTGAACTTTCAGGGACCATAACCATCATGTTAACCTACATTATGCAATTCAAATCCCAACATCCCATGCAAGTACACAGCTTTCCTAAAATAGAATCGAATTTCTATTGGCTCAAGATTATAGGTAACAATCTGCCAATTTTGAAATATGGATTAACTTTGTTTAGTAACATACCTCAACATAGAAGCTGAATGCAAGCTTGGATATGAGCAATACAACCCAAAAGAATACATACCTATTTAGTTCAGCAGATTGTCATTTTCAATTGAAATGATACAGATACACAATCTTCTAAAAAATCTATGATGCACTTACTTAAAAATTGACAATATATCTTCGTGCATCCCACGTCCAACATACAGTCGTGGCTGAAACAGTGTAAAATGCTGTGTAAGCAAAAAACTGAACCTTAATGTTTCATGTAATTGTCTAACTAGAAATAGGAAATACCAACCTGAATCCACCACATAAGAAAAGCAACTGCACGCGAATTTGAGCGTTCCATGACATTCTGCAGTCGTGGTAACAAGAAAAACAAGGCAGCAAAAATGTCTGGGATCATATATATGACAATTGCAATATTGTAAACTGACTGGTTATACCAATTCCCTATGAAACTATTCAGGAGTTTCCCAGCACCAGATGGATATCTGATTGAACTTGAATAGGTCAATGGAAGAATTATTGTCCAAGCAAATGCCACGACTAATTTTAGTAGATATCTGATGATCCTTGTCCATTCCATACTTCCCCATGCTTGTATAGTAAGGAGAATATCAAGAATTACTGCCCAAGTTGAAAAATAGGATTTTCATGTCATGTCAATTATAGCATAACAAAGTCCAAGTTCATCATGGGAAATGCACAGAAATGCCAATGTACCTTTTATAAAGTTGAGTAGAGCTGCTGTTATAAAAATACTTAAGACATTTCTGAAAACAGTTCCATCAGTAATTCCAGAAAGTGATCCAGATGAACTCCATGAAACTATCATCATTGCCTGAGAAGCCAAAGTATATGTTTGAATATTTAAAGGATAAAAGAACTTTGTGTACTTGAGGAAGAGGAATCAGTACCTGGAAAGCCAGTATAAAAAACACCCACATACGATTAAAACTTCTATATATGTGCAAAAATGTGCGTACTTCAACAAAATTTGTTTTTGGCTTTCTTGTTGTTCCACGCTGTAAGAAAAGAAATTGAAAATAAAAAAAGTGTGTAGGGAATATGGTACTCTGAATTTGAGTGATTATTAACCGTGTTTCCCAGTTTCTTTACATGTGTACAGTAGAATCTGTAGGAACTTAATCCTTGCCGAGGGAATTAAAATTTTAGTATAGATGTCGCTTACCCCTTGATAAAAGAAGTCTGATGTGAGATCCCATGGCCACTTAAGCTTAGCAAAACATTTCTCTGACCTAAAACAAGGAAAAATCTCTCAACAGAAACAAGTGATACGATATGATAAACAAAATTCAACAAAACTACGCTTCTTTTGCATAAACTATTACTCCTCTGTTTCCTTTTTGTTGACACCGGACAGTTCACAAATGAACTAGCTGATGTCAACAACTCGAGAACGGACGAGTATAAACTATTTTGCTAAACTACACTCCTGTCACTTCAGACGGATTTGACAAGTTGGGCCCACGCCCTAAACTCTATTTTGAACAAGATCCATGGACACATAGCAGGTGGCACTACACAGAATCCTCTTTAACACATTAAAAACTTGACCTGCGGGGGTATGACGCCCCCGGGCATTGCATTTAAAGAGAAGATCCTCTCACGCAGATCAAGAAAACCCCCGAACCCTCCTCCCCACCCTTACATTGGGGCCACTAGCCTTGTGAGAACCTGGGCCGGGACCACCATGGGCACCGTAGCTTCTAGAGGCAGGGCCTTAACCAAATGCTTTGGTGCGGGGAGAGGCGAGGGATTTTTTTAACCCAGATCACAAATTCGCTCCCCCTGGGGGTCGAACCTGGGACCTAGGAGGTGCTACTCAGGCACCTTACCAGTGAGGTAAAGGCCCTTTTGCCTCTTTAACACATTAGAAGGTAACAATTTATCAATTGTCAAATAATAGGTTCCTCCATTACCAAAAATGTCATTGCTACCAACAAGCAACAGAAACGATTCACCACAATATGGCAAAGAAAGTGTCGTTTTGCAAACTAGAACCGTAGTAGTATTCACTACCAACAAGCAACAGAAATGATTCACCACAATATGTCAAAGAAAGTGTCGTTTTGCAAACTAGAACCTTAGTAGTATAGACCTACTGTAGGTTATGCAACAGAAGAGTAGTTTCATAAATTTACTCAACATAATAGACTGGATTACCAAAATATCTCATTCAGGTCGTCATAATTTCTCCAAGCTGAGTGACCTGCCGTACCTCCTCTACTTTTTTGAGCTTCCTTTGGGGTGAAAAGAATAAGAACCTATAAGTACAGTATTTCTTCAAGAACGATAATCTAGGTTATTTCTTGAACTTTATACTCACTTTTTGCAAAACTTTAAAGATAGGTACAATGACAGTTTTAAGAAATGATCCCTCCTCTTCGAACCCTGGTGGTGGTTGAAAGTAATTTTCATCAATCATTCCATGCATCTGCTTTGCCATCTACCATAATAATTGAAAGTAAGCGAGTGTTAAATATTTATATACAAGAGATATGATAAAATTACAATTACACAAATCTTTCAGCTCAAATGAATGTGTATGATGACAGGTTGGTCGAATGGGTTGTGGAGCTCATGAATACAATTACTAACTTCATAGTTTCATCATGAAGTTGTTTGAAAAGTGAAGCAGCACTTATTAATGGATCCCAAATTGCTTCCATGATTCGCACAGCTCATTAGGGATTCAAACCATTTATTTATATCTCAACGTCAGGGCAATATGATTTGGTGACTGAAATAACTCTTATCTACAATTATTCAGAATTTTAGATACAATTAGATGGACAATATATTTTCATTCGTCTGAACTGAATTCACAAAGACCAACCAGCGATCCCTACGGTGATCAAATCACATATTTACGCTTTACGACAGAAGTAATTATTAATGGTACAAGTCTTCAGTACTGAGTCATGTTCCTATTTCTATAGTGCTCATGTAACTTCTATGTATGTTCAAGAAAAAAATGTAACTTCTATGTAGGCATATCCCCCTCCCCCTACACACACGCACCCCGCACCACCAACGGAGGTACAATTCAATATAGGTGCTACTCATAACAGTGACAATGATAAAGCATCAAGAGCACAGAATTTTTAAGATCACATACAGATGCAGCATACTCATTCATGGCTTGAAAAATTATAATTGAAACGTATATGTAAAATTGTTTAAAAGAAAACATATATGTTCACTAAATAGACCAACCATGCCTCAAGAAGATCTTAAAGCATTACAGGATCTTAAATGGGTAGATGGAAGATCAAGGAAGCTCCAAAAGCTGTTTCTATCTCAGTGGATACTTACATGATGGAATATGTAGCACAGGCACTCAGGCATAAACCGCACATTTGATGCTTCACCCCAGATAAGAAGATACAATCCAATATGAAGCAGCTTTAGGTGTTTCTTGCTTTGTTCTGTGTCATCATGCCTGATCCAACAGGACACATGAATTGAAATAAAAAAAATGATTGCAAACTATAGGGCATATATTTCATAAATTGTTTCCAAGGGACTACGCAACATACATGATACTTGAATTAACATGCAAATAGTGGCACCATGATTTGTAGTTTCCAAATATCTTTCGCCATAGTTCATTGACAGTGTCAACCTGAAAAATGGCATGCCTGTGAGCATCAAATTTCCTTCATATTTTTTTACACCAGAAGCTAATGTGCAGCAATGCATAGAACTTTGAAATATAAGAAAAAGTGACTCCCATGTTTTTTTCCAGACAGTACATATCTTACCAAAGGATGTCCTTCCTCTCCCGCAGTTCTTGTACTAATATTTGCAAGCAACAAAACCATATTTTCCCTCTGATTTTCTACATTTGATTTCTGAAACAAGAATCATTAGTTCTGATATAACAATTCTTTGTACATGTTTGTCAAACATAGCAACATTTTAACAAGCAACACTGAAGGAATTGCATGATAAACCAATGAAAAATAACATTACCTGAAATCCAAATGCTAGTGAAAGCCAGTCAAGTACATCTCGTACAGGTTTATCCCCTGCCTGCGGCATAGAAGACATGTATGGCATTGGAAGACCATCTATGCTACTTATTGCATCAATAGCATCTCTTATCTACATAGTTTACAGGATAAGAAAATCATAGGTTAGTATGAATTTTGAAAAAAAATATAAATAAGGGTTAAAGTTATTAACCTCGGGAAGTTCCACAATTGCTTCAGAAGAACCAGGAAAATTGAGGGGAATTACATTGTACTTGTAGTTCTTGAAATGACAACCATTTTTCTCAGCAATCTCCGCATACCTTGTTACCTAAAGCAGAAACTTGTGTTGAAGAAGTTTGCCATGGGACAAGTATGAAAAAACTTGGATTAGACAACAATTTACAACTGCTTACCTGTGGATCGATCTTGTTACCCGTAACATCTTTTAACACTTCGTAGAGAGCGGATGCGACTTCATAATATCGAACAATCTCCTCACTGATTTCCAACATTACAAAAGGTGATTTATGTTTTATCAGAAAAGAAAACGTTCAAAAGTTTATATATTCCTTACAAGTTTTTCCTTTCTGAAATCTGGTTCATACTAGCACAGTACTCCTTGTAGAACTGTTGGATCTCCTTTGCATCATTACCCCAAACTTGAGTATCATCCTGTGAGACAGAGACCAACCTTAGGCATTCATATATGAAGAAAACATGGCACAGTAGAAAATGTTTTAAAAAGGAAAAACTGGATCAAGGTAAAATGATTTAATGTAAGTCAAGCATCATCATGGCTGTTTCAAATTGCTGCAATCCTCACAAAGAATAATGTTCTTTATCTATTATCACACTAAGTCAAAATGCAATAATATATTAAGTACTACAAGTCATGAGAACTACCACTGAAACAATTACTTATTATAATTGTCACTTTTAAAAAGTCATTTGAATAATGACTAGGATTTTCCTTTTTTGCGCTCAGGGAGCTTGTAAGCTTCAGAAACAATCGAAGTAGTAGGAAGAATACCAAATAAGAGTTATGGTTTTAGATACACAGATGCGTATAAATAGAAAAATCTACAAGTCAACACACTTTCTTACCTGATCTAGTTTAATTGACATGTACGTTTTGAATTGTCGAACCCCACGCTGGATTGATGCTGGATCCATTCTTTGGACTTTCTTGAAGGCATATTTGCGACCTTGATACAATATCCATGTTCGGGTCAAACTTCATATCAGAATAAACTCTACTACTTGTGAAAGCAACAGGCAAGTGCCTAACTGAAATGTGTTATTCAACAAAGAACTACTGCTGAAATAACAAGACATATATGCAAGGATCAATGTTTATTTTAAAGCTGTCAGTGATGCTGTATAGTATACCTAATTGTTAATTGCGTCTTGCAATCTTCTACGCCAAAACGTTTTCACATGTTAAATGTGCTAAGATATGTAACCCTCAGCAAGCCCAAACTGAAACGGTCGCATAAATGTGTATGTGCATTTCTACAGCCTGGCCAGCAGTCTAAGATTGCTGGCAAAAATTTTAGACATTTATGCATAAGTTTTAAGAGTGCGAGGAACAGTATAAACAAAGTGGGCATTAAATCAAGTAGGCAACATTTTTGCAGGCAAAGCACGGGGGCGGGAGAGCGAAGAAGGACGGCGAGTAGGCAGGCGGGGGTAGGTACTCACAAAGGAATGCGACGCGCGGGTTGTGCGGCTCGATTTCGTCTGCAGCGCGGATGAAGGGCATGACCTCGGGCGCGACGGCGCCGGGTACCCGCTCCCCGGCGTCCGCCGAGACACCTGCCGGCAGCCTCCGCGACGCCAGCGTCTTCGCCAGCGCGTCCCGCCTCCGGCTCGCCACCGCAGCGGCCGCGGACGACGTCGACGCCCCCGCCGTCTCCATCGCCGTGTCGTGAACGCGCGACGACGATGACAATGGTGATTGGTGACGAGAGCGAGGACGCCGGAGACGGTTTATACGCCATCGGGGATTCGGCGGGGGTGAAGTGCCGGTTGCGGGGGCGGCGCGGAAACTCAGATTCCAGCACCCGTGGAGGAAGCAAGGAATCGCTGCGCTGCTCGCCGCGTCACGGGGGAAGCGCAAAGGATAAATCAGGTGGGGCCCCACTTTCTCCGCGGCTGGCCGGATGGCGAATTGGTGGAAAGCAGGAGAAGTTGGCGAGCGCGCCACGTTTTT
>JAUNZO010003345.1:0-32942 GCA_031894775.1 Chloris gayana | reverse complement strand
GCAGGCAAGATGTCACTGCAGCGGCAGATGTAACAGCCCTTGTATGAACATTCATGTAAACCAATTTTTCAAATAAATTGAACGAGGGTATTTCAAATTCATTTGAAATTTGGCGGGAGATAAATCGAAAAAAATCGTTAATTGAACCGTGGGCTACTCGGGCCGTTTCTTCCGCGCGACCCAATCTCTCTCTTTCCTCGCGGCCCACCTAGCCCAGCCCAAGAACTACAGGAGGTTCTTCCACCTTTTCCTCTGCGCCGCGATCCCGTGACCCGAGCTCCGCCCTTTCCCCCGTCTCCCCGTCTTCAGCATGCGACACTGCATCGTTCGGTGCTAACCGCACCGTGATTCATGCACCAGGGAGCTCACGCGGGGTCCGACAAGTTTTCAACCGCCGCCTTCGTCGTCGCTGTCCGTCTCCGACGGTAAAGCTCATCCTCCCCTAGCCCCGTTCTGGTCCTAACCCGACCGCTGTTGACCCCTCGAAGACCGGGAACGGAGAAACGCACGGTCACCATCTTCATCCGTCGCGCGTTCGTCGTCCGCCACCACATCTCCGTCGAGCTCGTCGCCGTCCAGCTCTCTTCGTTCCTTCCGAGCTCCGCTCAAGTTTTCAACCGCCGCCTTTCCCCTTCATTTCCGTGGCGATTTGGTGGCCTCCTTCGAGCCCCGCCACCGCGGCGCCATGAGCGTCGTTGAGCTTGCTCCCTTGAGCTTGCTCATGCTCTTTTGTTGGGTAGATCCACCCCCTAGAGCTGCATAGGAGCTTGCGCACGTGTTAATTGGTAGGACGGGGTGGTTTTTCCTGGTTTCCGTCGAGGTTGCATGTAGCCACCATGGCGGACCTCACCGTCGCGCGTGGTTCCAGCCGTCGCCTTGGGGTGTGGCTATGTATATCTGGTTCGCGCAAGCATAGGGAGCCTATTGGTGTGCTCAATTTGGGACCTTTGTGCTATGGGGTTTTCCCCTTTGCGCCCCGCCGCCGCATCAACGCCGGCGAGCTCTCGTCGTCGAGCCGGCAGGAGCTGGTCCTCGCGACATGCACCGGCAGGTGCATGCTGAAGAGAGGGGCAGCCAGGTGCCCTTGGTGTGGCCAGCGGCGAGCCGTAGCGGCCAACGGAGGTGATTCCGATGAGCCCTGCGGCGGTGCTTGGCCGGCGCCGACTAACTCGGTGGGTTGCGCAACATGCTGACATGGCAGAAAATCAAGCCATGTGGTGCCTGCGTGGCAGAAGTTTTGCTGACGTAGCGTCTAGGTGGCAGCTTACGTGTCTATGAGGTGGCAGCTAGCGTGGCAGACTTTTTGCAGGCGTGGCGTCCAAGTGGCGGTGACGTGGTGTCCATATGGTAAAAGAGAGGCCTAGGTGGCGCTGAGCTGGCAGGGCTGACGTGGCAGATGGAGTGTCACGCAGTGCTGACCTAGCAGAAGTTTTGTCCTACGTAGCGTTGACGTGGAGTCCGCGTGGTAGGGAATATTCTAGGAATATTCCTTTTCCTTTTTCTTTGTATTTTTGAATTTCCATAAATCCTTTAATCCTTTGGAAATTCATATCTTTTTCTCGGAACGTCGGAAAAATACGCGGTCAGTTGCGTTGAACTCGTAGCGACGTGCTCTACGCGTTAGTCTAGTTGTTGGTCATATTCTAGATGCGTAAATTCTGCTGTTCGTTTCGTCCTTTTCCTAATTGCCTCGATTTGTGTGCCTAACCCTTTTTACGCGATCCGTGTGTCGGAGGGTGCCGAGGAGTTTCCGCTGGAGCAGTAGTTTAAGGAGTTTCTACTAGAGCAGCCGTACAAATACCCCGACCCAGCCTGGGACCAGCGTTTCCAAGGGAAGCCGCAATCCTTGACCACTCTTGCTCCTATTTAGCAACTTGCATTAATTGAATCATGCATATGAACTGTTACTTGCACTTGTAGTATTCCTATGCCATATCACGCCTTCCTTGCCACCGATTGCCATAGGTTGTTCTACTGTTACTACTCACATGCTTAGTGATTGCTTAGTTGCTCAATTGTACCCCACATGATGAATATACATGTTTTTGTGTTAAATAAATTGTAGGTGCTTCTTAGGTGTCGAGTTTCGTAGTAGATACCCTATAGGACTTTGAGGGGACGAGTGTAGGTGATTAGGTGTTGAGGGACTTTTGGAAAGTCCCTATTTGGAGAGTGTCTCGTTGCCGGCACGGTTGTGTAGGAACTTTGGGATATTTAGTTCTTGTTGTGGTGATTCTTGTTGTTGTTGAGACTGTGGTTTGAGGAGAGGGATTGGTAACTCGCCCCGACAGACTTGAGGACCGGTTCTTGTACTTGCTTGCTCTTTGGTTTAATAGTATACCACGTGACCCGTATCGGCGAGCCGGATCAGGATACTTAGTAGAGGACTGGATAGCCCGCCGTGGTGTAGAGTTAGTGTTAGTGGGTTTTTGGAGTGTTTGTCTCGACCCATGAGTAGAGGATATCCCACCTGGCCCGTGGTACGCCTTTCACACCTTGAGGACCTTTCTTTCCTTGTTCCGGTTAGAGGATCCCGGACTCGAGGGACAAGCGCCTACCAGTCGATGCTTTGTTGAATGATCTTGTGAGTGTTGCTGTGCTTAGGCCACGACGGTGGTCTTATGTTCTAGTACCTCTTCACGTGGATACAGATGCTTACTCTCTGCGAGAGATATAAAATCTATACGTATAGCCTAGCCCAAGGTATTGGGCACTACCTCCGAGTGACCCACTTGATTAGTTTACTTCTTCTCCCCTGTGATAGGTGTTTTACTTCCAGCTTCGAGCTGTGGTCCAGTGGAGGTGTGCTTGGACATAAAATTTAACCTTTGCAGGATTGTGTGGTTTCCTGTAAGGCCACTTATAAAATTTGACTAATAATAAAACTTGCTTCACATAGACTTGAGGAATAATTGCTTTAGGTGTTAGCCCTTGCCTATCCTTGAAATATTCCAAGCATGCATACATTGTTGCTAGGTAGTTGCGGCTTGTTGAGTACTTTATGTACTCACGGCTTTCCCGCTTTGCTTTTTAGACGTTGGTACGGAGGAGCCCATCGAGCCGACGGACAGTGCCGCCGGAGAGGAGTGAAGGTATCGCCTACACTCAAGTCGCTTGTGAATTTGGAGTCCCATCACCGTTCTTCATGTGAGACGCTTCCGCTAGTTCCCCTTTCATGTTACCTCGTTGGCCTGCGTGCCACGATCTTGTATCCATGATGATGAGATTTGAGATTGATACTATGGAGGTTTAAACTATGTTATTGGATAATCTTAATAATCTCACCTTGTTTTAATTCTTTCTTATGGTTTGATGATGCTAAATTGTGATGGATGTATATGCCACACTCCCGGGAGTGGCAAAGAGGTACAAAGTTCGGATTTCACTTTAGTGAAATTCGGGTCCTTACAGCAGATCCCAAAATTGCGGCAACATGCGTGTCACTAAAAATAAGATGCCTATAACAACGGACATGAGTAACCGTCGCTGAAACATTCACTATGGCGGCGTGCAGTAATATCACCCGCCGCTACCAAATAATTGAAAGTGTCGGCGGTGTTGGATCCAGCCATCGCACTGCCACCTCCACCCTACCCAACCGGATGGGCCACCGTTGGATCCACGCTCCCGACCGCCGCCCCCAATCGGATCTAGTCGCACTCGTACCGGAGGGGAGGCGAAAACTTGTTGATGGTGCCGCGCTCGAAGGGGCCGCCACCGCCCGCGCCCGAGCCGGTTAGGCTGCCCCTAGATCCGCGTGTGTTTAGAGGGGCCGCCACCCCCACATAGTTGGGTGAGATCCAATGCGGGAGGCCGGCCGCGCACCACATTGGGCTTTAGGGTGGCGAGGTGGGGAAGGAGGAGGGGTGGTGCAAGGAGGGGGTCGGTGGAGAGGGGCCACCACAGCTGGGGTCGTCGGAAGAGAGAGAGAGAGAGAGAGAGAGAGAGAGAGAGAGAGAGAGAGACGGTTGGGTCGGAATTTGAGGAAAGTTAGGGTTTGAGTGAGGTGGAACAGTTTTTATATGGTGAGTTAGGCGAAATGGGGCAGTTCAGGCCGAGCTACGAGCCATCTATTGTTATCCGCCGTTAAAAATCAACTTGTAAAGGTGGATTCGCCGCTAAAAATCATTTCGACACTGTATTGACAGATTTGTTTTAGCCCATCCCTACGTGAATTATGCGTGCCACAACAGTGCGTTGTTCGTGTACTGGTACCTTCTTACTATGTACAATATGTTTTTCAATTTTCAGACAGTGACGAGAGATGGAGCAATGTACAAGAGGTTGATGCTCATTTGCAAATCTTCTCTTCCTTTTCCGGGGATGATGTTTTAAAAATTTTCCATAGTATTATGACTGTCATCGGAGTGACTTTTTCTTGCTAATTTTGATTGTGCTCTGAGTTTAAAAAATATCCCTTTTCATTATGCAAGTTAAATATTTAGTCTGTCAACCTTTGGCACTAATTTTTGGAGGAAAATAGCAACTACTTAAATTCATGTGTGAAGAATGAAGACTAGCCCTGCATTAATGCATGGGCGTGGCCCGACTTGTGGCCATGAATTGCTTTAAACAAAAGAGTATTCAATATGGACCGACGAGAGAATTTTTTCGAGACGACTACTTCTACTTTCTATCTATTTTTCCATATTTTTCAAGACTCCAAGTCATTAATTGCCCTCCGGATGTGTATTATGTATTCGACTCTTCACGTGAGCTAATAATATTGGATGTTTTGGGCTGCTGTCCTGGATAGACACGTATACAAAAGACATAGTCTATTGCCAACGATGAGACGCTTCACTGCCGCAATCCCGCCTGATTCCAGTGAAGACCACTATGCACATAACTAAACACCAAAGGTTGAGTCCACAATAACTATCACAAAACATGTTACCATTTGTGCCAACGTCCAGTTATCAAACAAAATTTAAAAAAAAAAACTGTGCTATCGTCCTCAGCTTGAAAAAAAAGGAAAAAAACTATATTCCTTTCAAAAAAAAAGGAAGAAAAGAAGCAGTGAGAAAGAAAAAAGAGAAAAATGTCGCCTCCATCAGCAGCAACTTGCCACACACCACATGCAAATAGAGCCTTGTGACCATATTAAACCACTGGATCAGTCCTGTGGATTAATCCGGATTAGTCCCCTGGATTAATCGATGTCCTCTCACCATCATATAGTTATATTTGAAGATGTTGCATGACAGGTTTGATTCTTTTCTTTCTATGGGTTATTGCACCACTTCGCTAACCATTAGTGTAACAGCCCGTGCACTTGTATCTATTCAAAAATTCGAATAAAATTAAATTTGGACGAAGTTTGCTTAAATTCGAAATAGTAATCAATTCGAATCGCTCTTATTTGAATTATTCGCTCATGGGCCGATTCAGCGTGGCAGCCCAGCTCTCTCCCTCTCTTTTCCCTCTTCCCCCGCGGTGGCCCACTCCCTTCCCTCCTTCTCTTCCTCGCGCGGCCCAGCCAGCCCAGCCCAGCCCGGCGCTGTTTCTCTTCCCCACCTCGCCTGTACCGCGCGCACCCCCGTAAACCGAGCCACGTCGGACGTCCGTCACCTAGCGCCGCCCCTGCGTCACCCGGGCCCGCGACTAGCAACTCGTCCGGCTTCTAGCGAGCACCCCGCCGCCCTCGGGAGCCCTCCTCTCCATTTAAACCCCGCGCGGCGACGCCAGCCCCGAAACCCTAGCACCGCCATTGCTCCGCCCGAGGTGAGCTTCTCCCCGAGCTTGTGCGCTAGCCGGTTTGCTCGGCATACCTCGCCCGTCCCATTGGTGCTCACCACGGAGTTTTTCACGCAGGGTGGAGGACGAGCGGGTCGAGGCAAGTTGGGAGCCGTCACCTTCTTCGCCATCGCTCGTCGCCGTCGACGCCTCCCCGGTGAGCCCATGAGCCGTTCCCTCTCCCCCTCCGGTCACTCTCTTGCTTGGCGCTCACCCCGTCCTCGTCGTGCCCTTGTAGCTCGGGAACGCCGTCGCGCGTGATCACCATCGCACGCCGCCCGCCGTTCCCCGTCCGCCGTCGCGTCTCCGCCGCGCTCGTCGTCGTCGGTCCCCCTCCGCCCCATCCGAGTCCCGCTCAAGCACCCTGGTGAGCCCGCGCACCGTTTCCCCCTTTTTCCCCTTCATTTGGCCTCGAATTTGTGGTCCCCGTCGAGGCCCGGCCGCCGCCGCCATGAGCGCCGGTGAGCCCTTGTTCCCTGTGGCGCTCGTGCTCGATTGATGAGCTCGGAGGCACCGCAGTGGCTTGTAGATGCTCGTGCGTGCGCTAGCTAGACGGAAGGAGCTCGCTTTCGTGCGGTAGCCAAGCGCGGATTTCCGCCGCCGTAGTTCCTCGCCGCCGGTGAAGCTCCGGCGGTCATCTTGGGTTGCGAGTAGTGCAGGGAGGATCAGGGGAGCATGAGCTACCGTTTAGCGTGTTGGGTTCGCGTTGCGGTTGAGTCCAGGGGTTTCCCTCTTTGCGCCTCCGCCGGCACAACTCCGGCGAGCCCGTGCCGGCGCTCCTTCGCGAGCTGGTGGTCGCGACTAGTGCTGGCGGGTGCGCGTGAGACGGCTGCGTCTGTGGCTGGTCTCCGTTTGGCCGCCGGCGAGCTACCGCGGCCAGGCGTCGCGATTCCGGCAAAGCGCACGGTGGCGCGTGGCGGTGCCGCCTGCTTCCGGTGGGGACGAGTTCTTCTAGGAACAAGTTGGTTCTCTCATGCTGTTTCGAGGTACAAGCCCAGTCCTAGTTCTTGATCAGAGAGAGCTCCATGCCGGAGAAGTACCGAATCCGGCGCGGCTGGAGTCCGCCAGGAATCTGGACGGCTTGATGGTGTGCATATCAGCTGGTGGTGTTCACATCGATCGGTAAGTACAAGAAATTTGATGTAGTGCTTCTAGATCTGATCGGTAGGTACATTCTTGTAAGGCAGATCCAGTACTGTTCTTCTAGATGCAGTATTGTCTTGCCCTTTTGTGAACTTCAATATTGTGGATATCAATTTATTTAGATCCCTCCGCTGTACACTTCAGAGAATATGCTTGAATGCAACTAGGTCGGTTTTGCTTGTATGCTCACCACAACTAGATTTTTTTTAATGGTTGTAGGCAACCATCTGGCTGGCGTACCAAGGATTTTCTTTTTTTGCAAGTGTAAGCAAAGCATCCAGTTCATATATTAATACTAGATCGTACCAACCTTAAGTTCAGAAGACCATTTAAACCTTAAACTCTGACTTCTCTTCACCTGCATTTGACTTACTATAACTGCACCAGAATGCACTAAATACCTGATATAATATTATGCATTGCCCCGCGCGCCCACGCCCGTGCCGCGTGCTCGTGCCCGCGCCCACTCCGGCAAAGCCCACGCCCGCCGTGTGCCGCGTGCTAGGACTTACCGAGGTGAGATAAATTTTGTGAATGTATTGACGACGCGATGGTGATCATCATGTGTGTGATTATCGGCCATCGAGCCGTATATGACTGTATGTTCTAGGTTGTGGGAACCTTTCCAAGCGGGAGAGGTGCTGCCGAATTTTTCAATTGACAAGTTTTAGTTTAATGTTTTGTAGGGAAGGCGATTTGACGCAGCCCCGACACTCTCCTCGTCATCGAACCGTCCGTCATCGAGCCCTAGGTGAGCACATCGTAAACACCCCTCTCGTATGTTTCATGTTCGTAGGTTGAGTCACGTAACCTAGTTAGGTGTCTCCCGTTCGATATAGATACGGTTGAAGATATGTCGATCTTTGCATATCTTTGACTGTATCTGTTTCGAATTGTCCACGTTTTTGGACAGCTCGAGGATGCATAGTGGGGGTTAGTTTCTACGATATACTCTTGTTCGAGACAGAATTTCGGCAGCACGTCTCTGTTGTTCTCCGGATACATAATCTCCTTTGTAGGACGTGTATTTGGAGAACAGCGGGGAGGTGCTGCCGAAATTCTGTCTCGGACAGAGTATACCGGGAAACTAGCCACAGCTACGGATCCTCGAGTGGGATTAGGACCTATCTTCACCTATTAGACTATAGGCATCGGTGTAGATGAAATTATGTTTGATATATTTCTACGATATGTCGGAGGATGTCGAACCGTGAGTGGATGTACACTGGATGGGCAAAGAATGGAAACTTCACTCGTGAATGGATTTATAACACCGACCAGCTCTTGGTACGAGCATTTGCTAGGCTTGAAGGACCGAAAGTAACTTGGTGTCCATGTGATAATTGTAGAAACACTCGTCAGACACAAGTAAAGATGTTGTAGGTAGACACCTTAGCAAGAATGGATTTATGCCAGACTATACCTTGTGGACCTGCCATGGTGAAAGCATGCGTCCGCGACATGAGGTAGTGAGACAACGCATGGATGATTATTATTCCGATGCCGGTGTAGGAGACGTGTTAAATGACTACCATGAAGCACACGGGGATGAAATACCAACGGAGGAGCGGGAGGAGGAGCCGAGAGGCAACTGTAAAGGCATATTACCAAATGATGGAGGCGGCAAAACAACCCCTTCACGGGCATACCAAGATTTGCCAACCGGATGCCATTGCTCGCCTAATGGCCATAAAGTCTCAGCATGGCATTAGTCGAAACGGTTTCGATGCTATATTGACTGTTGTTGGCAGCCTCGCTTCCGGAAGGTCACATTCTACCAAAGAGCATGTATGAGTCACGGAAACTACTAAGCGCGCTTAAGATGCCATATGAGCAGATCCATGCTTGTCGGAAAGGATGCGTCTTGTTCAGAAAAGAACATGCTCAAGCAAAGCACCGTCCAAAGTGTAACTCCTCTAGGTACATGGAGGTAAAGGGGAGGGATGGTAGTGCGAAGCAGCTCAAGATTCCCGTAAAAATCCTTCGGTACCTTCCGTTCATACCGAGGATCCAATGTCTTTACATGAACGAGGAGACCGCAAAGCAGATGACATGGCACAAACATGGGCATAGGTACCATCCCGACAAGCTTGTACACCCCGCCGATGGCGAATCGTGGACACATTTTGATGGGGTTTACAAAAACATCGTTGTAGAGGATCGCCATGTACGTGTGGCCCCGGCAACCGACGGGTTCAATCCTTATGGAATGGGTGCTGCCACCTACACTTGTTGGCCCGTGTTTGTTATACCACTTAATCTCCCTCCCGGCGTACTATTTCAACGACAATTCATATTTCTGTCGTTGATAATTCCCGAACACCCGGGAATTGTATGAGTGTGTTCATGGAGCCTATGATTGATGATTTAGAACGTTCTTGGAATGATGGGGTATTGACATACGATCGAGCTGCAAGGCGCAACTTCAAAATGCGCGTGTGGTTCCACTACTCTCTGCATGACTTTTTGGCATATGGGGCATTCTGTGGCTGGGGTGTCCACTCTAGGATACCATGTCCCGTATGTAAGGGAACCGTGGCGTTCAATCGGTTGTCTAAGGGTGGCAAGTTTTCTTCGTTCGACCAACACCGACAATTTCTCCCTCTTGACCATCCATTTAGAAAGGACAAAAAGAACTTCACGAAAGGTCGGGAAGTTAATGACCCTCCACCACAGATCATGACTGGTGCCATGATTCGGGCTGAGTTAAGAGTCACTAAGGTTGGATACAGAAAAAAATTGTTCCATGGGATACGGAGTACAACATGCCTGGAATCAAATACCGAGCTTGTATCGGCTTGGATATATGGATAACATTCTCCTTCCACACAATATTGACGCGATGCACACTGAAAAGAATATCGCCGAGGTCGGTTTTAACACAATCACGGGCATCCCCGACAAAACAAGGGATAATGTGAAAGCGAGACTGGATCAACAACTCATATGTGATAGACCAAAGCTAAGCATGGTGGAGCCTAGACCGGGCACCAAGTCATGGAAGAAGCCTAAGGCTGACTTCGCCCTCACTGCGGCTCAAAAGAGGGAAGTACTGGAATGGTTCCGGACGTTAATGTTTCCTGATGGCTTTGCAGCGAACTGGGCTAGGGGAGTGAATTTATTTACCGGGCGAGTCACCGGGCTCAAGAGTCATGACTACCACGTGTGGCTTCAGTATCTTCTTCCGGTGATGGTTCGAGGCTATCTCCCGGATCATGTCCGGACCGTGCTGGCAGAGTTGAGTTATTTTTTCCGTGTGCTTTGTGCTAAGGAGGTCTCCCGGACCCTGATTAAAGACTTAGAGAAAGTGGCACCCGTGTTGCTCTGTAAGATGGAGAAGATCTTTCCACCCGGGTTCTTCACTTCAATGCAACATATGATTTTACACCTTCCTTATGAGGTACGAATGGGTGGTCCTGTGCAGTTTCGTTGGTGCTATCCAATCGAGAGATCTCTAAAGGTTCTTCGGACTAAATGTGGAAATAAATGCAAAATCGAAGCTTCTATAGCGGAGGCATACGTTCTTGAGGAGGTGGTAAATTTCACAACTAAATACTATTCGACAACCTCCCAAGCGTGCATAACCCTGTTCCTCGTTACAATGCCGGCGAAGGTGAATCGAACCTTAGCCTTTTTCAAGGGCAGCTCGGAACTTCATTTGGTGGGAAGAATAAGTTGTTGAGTCATACCGAGTATCACACGATCATGCTATATGTGTTGACCAATCTTTCTGAAGTTGAGCCATATATACAGTAAGTTCTTAATGATTCTTTCACTCGAGTAGTCACTCTTCTACGTCAAATGTCAATCCCCTCGATTTTTTTTTGGTACATGAAATTTTTACATCAATTCCAGCGTCGAAAAAGGGAACCTACCCCGCACGAACTTGATACCCTACTGAAATGTGGTGCGGGGAATCAAATGCCCGATTTCATTTCTTGGTTCGGACATGAGGTAACGTCCAATTAATGGATATGTACTTAGTTTGTCACTATAAATAGCGCATAATTAATTAATTGTCCTCGTGTCTTGCAGGCACAAATGGATAAGTCCATGAGCGCGAGTTGAGGCAAGTTGCATGTGGCTTTAATTATAGAGTCACGAGCTATAAAGGTTATGACGTTAATGGATATCGCTTTCACACGAGATGGTACGAGGAGACTCGTCCGGACGACGAACCACAAATACCGGAGTTTTTACTCCAGGCCAAGATGGGCTCGAGTATTATGGAATACTTGAAGAGATATACCAACTCAAGTTTCATGGTTCCAAACCTCTTACTCCCGTCATTTTCAAATGTCATTGGTTTGACCCTCAAGTAGTGAGACGGACGTCCGGCATCGGGATGGTTGAAATTCAACAATCCTCCGTCTTACCCGGAGACGATGTCTATATCATGGCTCAACAGGCCACACAAGTATATTATGTGTCATACCCATGCCGGAAAGATGGTCTCAAAGGTTGGGATGTTGTCTACAAGATAAGGCCACACAATAAACTACCTCTTCCAAACGATGTCGATTACACCATAGACCCAAACCAATATCACGAACATGAGTTCTTTCAAGATGACGGGCTAGAACGGACCTTTGCGGTAGACATATTTGGAATGTTCGATATGGAAGTAGACAATGAGGATGTTGCAGAAGAGGTTGATGATCCGGCTGACTTACGTGAACTTGAAGAATCACTTTCGGGTGTTCCCGACAAGCATGTTCCTTCCGATGTCGATGTTGATATCGACCTGTGCGAAAGTGATGACGGGGATCCCGATGATGATTATTATTTCTAGATGAACATGTATGATTTTGTTATTTTCCCGATGTTGATAATAGTTATTTTGACATATACTATTACAATACTTTAATATTTCAAATTATGTTTTATTGTTCTTTCAAAGTATGTTGATAGTTTTCTTTTTTTCAATTGCAGGTGATTGGGTGAAGATGGTGGGTGGTCGTGAAGTCGCTCGTGTCGTTGTACCGGACAGGTGAAGCCAAAGAAAAAAGTAGACCCTCCGGAGCCGAGGATGCAGGGAGTAGTCGAGGGAGACGAAAGGGGGGAGGAGGAGGGAGAGGGAGGGGAGGAGGAGGGAGAGGGAGGGGTGGAGGATGGCGGGGAGGGAAAGGGAGAGAGAGGGACCCGTCGCCCGTAGCTCGGCTCCGAGTCCGAGGAGAGGGAGGAACGTGACGAGCAGGGGGAGGAGTCCGAGTCCGAGTCCGAGTCCGAGTCCGAGTCCGAGTCCGAGGCGGAGGAGGGGGAGGGGCAGGAGGAGGAGGAGGAGGAGGAGGAGGAGGAGGGGCGGGAGGAGGAGGAGGGGCAGGAGGAGGGTGGGGCAGGGGGTTCCACTTCCTCTACTCCATCGGTGTGGTTGCGAGGTCCTTCGGAGCTCCCGAAGCGACCGATACTTGTTGACAGACGACCGATGATTCGATCCGATCCGCCTAAGTAAGTAATTTTATATGCTATCACAACATATTCATTCGATTCTTATAATGGAAAATATTAACTTCTTAATAATTTGTGTAGGACTTGGGTGGTCGTCGCTCCAGGTGATCACAAACGCCATGTCAATGGCATCCTAGGTCTTTTGGTCGGGACCCACTATCCAGGCCAAGTGACTTATAAAGGACAGGTTGTGTTGGCCACCTCCTGGAAGCACTACTATTGTGGTGATGACGACTATGATCGGGACGGCAGGATATTTGCCCATAAGGCGGACCGTGTGCTGAACGAGCTGTGGGTAAGCCTTCGTTGCACTACATGTGTTAATACTTATCTTATTCATTGATCATTCTTGAAATAATGATATTATACATTGAATCTATTTGCAGGATTTCTTCGGATGCCGGGATAGATTTCAGGAGCAGAGCGGAGGCGGTGGCTAAGGCGGCATGTCCTAAGCTCGTGACGGACATGTTTTACGAGTCACGTGTTCAAGCTGTGATCACGTACCACGCCATACATCTTCATGTTAAGGTCACTAAACTTCAAGCAAGGAACATGAAGCTTATAAGAGAAGAGTACATGAAGGTAAATATAAAATATTAGTATTTTCTCTAAAACTTAATTCCTTATTCTTGTTCTTATATATGTGTTTTGTACTTCATGACGTGTAGGTGCCTGCGTGGTGGGTCAACAACGATCTTGTTCTTTGGGGGACAGATCGTAGACAAGTGGTGCGCGGAAGGCTGGGAGGAGATACATAATGCTTGTCGGGAGCGGCGTTTGATGATGCCAGGTCCAGCACACCATCAAGGGAACCTTTCACTCACGCAATACGCGGAGAGATGGGTATGTGAATTCATTTATTTCTTACCCAGTGTCATATAATTTCTAATCATCTCGCTATTATGTTTTGCAGTCAAAGTCACACGAGGACTGTCCTTGCACCCAGTTCTCGGCATGGGCTATGGCCCACAGGGGCAAGGCGACAGCGCCCGACACCGAGTACATCCCGGATGCTCCACCCTCGGCGTACAGCAATCCATCAGTCCACAACCGCCTCACGAGTACACCGAGATGGGAAGACAGATCCATGGGCCGAGTGGGATCCTTCCACGGAGGATCTTGATGGAGAGGTCGTGATGAGGGTGGGTGGAGGCAAGAAGCATGGACGGTACTACATTGGACAGGGTTCACTCAACTACGGGCACACACTCTCCGATATACGAGCGACGAGCACGAGCTCAAGCCCGGCTATACACCCTCGACCTAGCACTACTACGGGATGGGTGGACGCACTTGAGGTAATTTCATTTACATTCGTCCGTGGTTAATTGTTTCTACACATCTTTTTTCTAACGGCACGGTGAGATAAAAAATTGCAGGCCCAGCTCGAATCGGAGAGGAGGGCAAGGCACGATTTGGAGCAGAACATGCAAGATAGAATCCAACAGGAGGTGTCCAGGAGGATTGCAGACCAGCTCGGAGCAGCGCAGGCGCAGCTTGATCGGTGGTGCACATCACTTGGCCCGACTTTAGGTACACCACTGCCACCGCTGCCGTTCTTTGTGCCACCTCCGGCGGCCACGCCGACGGGTACTCCTGTGAGTAAAAACATTCTAGTTCATATTTTGTCCATAATAGAGCAACAATTATTTGTTGATAGACTAATCAGTAATCAGCACATCTCATTTGTGCAGAATCAATCGGCGGGATCGAATGCCTGGGGTCAATGGCCTGCTACGGGGGATCAAGATGTCGACTTGTCGCCGGCAGATGGTCGGCAAGATGGCCGGACAATTTGTCGTCGTCTCGGATGAGGGGAATTATGTGTTAGTGAACTTTCTATCTTACTATTGTCTTCCTTGTGTTTATCGAACTCCTGGGGTCTACCGTGGATGACAACTATGCTTCTGAACATTAACTTGTGTTTGCGTACATATTTGTGAACCAATGTGCAGAATTGTGGTATATTTGTGTTGTAGATACCTGTGATGAAATATGTTATTGCCTGTGATGAAATTTGTGATTGTCTGTGATGAAATATGTGATATGATGATTATCGGTGCTTTTTTGGTCCGGGGCCGCATAAATACAGATTTTTGGGTGTAGGGGATACCATCTTTGCCGTGTGTATTGGACATAGGCACAGAGCAAAGATTGGGACCTGGCAACCTAGGGTTTCATGTTTGTCGTGTGCCTTTGTCCAATGCACATGGCATAGGTGCTATCTATGCCGTGTGCCACCAACCTGGCACACGGCAAACTCTCCATCTATGCCGTGTGCGTGGTGCGCGGCACACGGCAAAGATGGCCCTATTCGCCGTGTGCCAGGTGCGCCGCACACGGCAAAGATAGCACCTATGTCGTGTGCGCGGCGGGAGACACACGGCAAATCAGTACACACTTTGTCGTGTGCCCCGTGGACGACACACGACAAAGCAGCCGTTACCGTGCCGCCATGGTAACGGCAGCTTTATGGTGCCGTGTGTGCGATTAGGCATACGGCATAGGCTTTGCCGTGTGTTTGACAGAAAGCACACGGCAAAGAGCCGTTTGCCGACGGCTGTTTTGCCGTCCCGTCTATGCCATGTGCTGCGCACGGCAAAGACTTCGCCGTGTGTTTTTCTGTCTTTGCCGTGCGCTTCCGGCACACGGCATAGGACGATCCTCCCGTAGTGATCTCTCACTTTATATGCATCTAGATCTAGAGAAATAAAAAAGATAAAGCCAGTTATCAAATAAGTTGCGTACAAGGAAAGGCAAAATGAAGGAGGAAATTAGAGTCCAACATAACCCAAGCAAGCCCTTTGAAGGAGGAAATACGACTCTTCTCTAAATTTATAATATGCACCATGTTTATAACATAATGTGTCTTATATGATTATTTATTTGATATCTATGCATTGTATTTGAACGATTTATTTTTCCTGAACTTGAAATCATGTTGTATGGCTTATATATACACATTGTAACTTTTCATGCTTATTGTATGTGAAGGACCGAGAGGGGGGAGGTGAAGGGGATCCAATTAAAGTTACTAGAGAACTTGGCCTATATCCCAATTACATCCCAAAGCAATCCACCAAAATTGCATACACCAACTAGTGCTATGCTAACCCTAGGAGTGGTCACGAACAAGCGAAGCAACCTAGAACAACTTGGAGAAAGGAAGTTAATGCAAATATCAGTAAATCCCGAAAAGATCATATGGATATCCGAAGTTCGATCGACGAGTACTCAAATCAGGTTATCAAAAGTTCATCTCGGAAGTTCCAAGTACCGCATCGGAAGTTCGTACCGGAAGTTCCGAGTACCGTATCGGAAGTTCCAACTAGGTCCAAACAGCACACAAAATCGAAGAAAAATCAAAGGAGATCCAAATGGAACGATTTTTTGTGATTTAGTTAAACGAAATTTGGACCAGATGATCACAAGGTCATTACGCACCTCCTACAACAAAAATACACATTAATTGAACAAGAATGAGGTTGTAATTTCAGATCTTGTGCAAGAACACGGAAAGAGGGTAAATTGGGAAAATCTATGAAATTGAAGGTCCATGTGCCATGGATTTGGTCAAGAACCCATCAAGGTTGTTTTAAAGTGTCCTAGCACCAAGATCCCCAAGAAATCCATCTCAAAATTTATCTAAGAAGGAGATCAAAAATTCTAAAGAAAATAGCTTTGAAAATGACAAAAAAGATATGAGAACTCGAGAACTAGGATGAGCACAACTTTGAATCTCATTTCATAGATTTAACCATGTTCTACACAGAGATATACAAGGCTGGGAAGCCACCCTCATCCTCGCACTATTTGAATATAACAGTTGTCTCACTCAACTCTCCTCTCCTCTTTCACTCTAAGCAAAAACCCTAGCACACGAGATACAAAAATGACTAGATGAGAAGAGGCACCCCTCTCCATACACTAACCCATCGTTATATAGGCACTAGTCCAATGACTAATCTCCATACTACCCTTCACTTACAATAGACTCCCACCTACCATCGAGGGCAAAGTCATCCAACTCTTTCATCATCGCTCGAACACCATCGGGCCCTTCACATCTTTGCTTCACCTCGACGCAAGCTTCGCGATGGTGCCATGTGCACCACCAATCGTCACTAATGGTTTTGAGGCTCAAACCGGAAACCATCTTGCACGCTCTTCAAAGCACGATATCGTCCGATGTCGACACGTGCCACCTTGTCCCGTGATCTTGACCGTCGGCAAAGCTCTCTCGGTCCCGCTCCATCGAGCTCCCTTGTCACTTGCACCGGCCTCTCTTTCGCCTTGACTTGGTCAACATGCCTTGTTCATCGCTCCCACAATTTTGACTCAACCGTGAAACCATTTGTCCTTCTTGCCTCCTCCACGTGTACGGTGTGGATCACCCTCCCGATCATCCGACCCCAAGCCACTCGTTTGTGCTCGATCCTCTCGCCGATGACTCGTCAAATTGACTCCATTGACCTACACATCATAAGACAAGTAAACACATTTCTCTTCTCCTCCAAATCTCCCAACACCTTCACCAACTTCATTAGTCACAAGCACAACATGCAATCCTTGAAATCCTGCATTTCAACTCAAACACCAAATCGACTCAATGTAAATTGCTTATCACAATGTTGAGCCATGGCAGATCTCAACATGGCTCCTCAATCTCCCCTTGATGAGTACATTGACGACACCAAATGCACAAAGATTTGAATGAATTTGAAATACGGAACCAAAGAAGCTCATCTAAATGGCCCAACACCATGAAAAAGACAGAAAATGGTCATTAGCATGAGAAGGATTACAAAAACCAAAAGTTGGCAAAGAAAGCGGCTCAAATACGCAAAAATCAAAGAAGCCTAAGAAAAAGCTCAATGTTCATGATATGCCCCCCCCCCCCCTCCCCCTCAATTTGTGGTAGATGTTACGCAAATGAAATGCAATACTTCGATTCATTTTCATGTTTTGACAAGATTTGTGCATGAACCCACAAAATTCTCCCCTTTGGCAATGAACTCATCAAAATAACAAAAGAAAGCCAAAAAAATGCAAATCAACAGAGCTTAACAATTAGGCCCAAAAGAATTTAACCTTGCTACAACCAAACACAGAGACATGAAGTGTAGAAGTAAGTGCTCACAGATCACATAGAGACTATAATAGATAACCTTTCACAAAGGCAAAGAGCGACCAAGCTAAACATGAAGATTGAGTGGCTCATATAGATTCAAATTAGTTAGACATGATAAAAGTTGTCACCACATGTGTAATTACTTCAATCTAAGTCCAAACAACTGGTAGCAATTTAAAGAGGATGTCGGCTCCCTCTCCCCACCACCCGCACGGCGGCCGCCGTCCTGGCCCCGCCGGCCACCCCGCCTCCCCAACCCTCGAGCCCAGCCAACCCCCTCCTCTTCCTCCAAGCTTTCCCCGGATGCAGATCCGTTCTTCCCCTCCGAAGTTGGGAGATCTAAACACCAACGATGGACGGAATCCCCTTCCGCCCCGATTCGTGAGCTGCAGGTGATGCGTGCTCCGGATCCGGCGAATGAGAAGTTGTGTGCGGCCGAGCGTGCTCCCCGCCACCGTGTGTAGAGTGAGCTGCCAAAAGGCCGTGCTCCTCTCCCACGGCCGGCGGGTGAGCTGCCGCCGCAGGGTGCTCGGCGCGCTTCATACGAGAGATGTAGTGGCCGGATCTGCTACAACAACCATTGACGAGCAGCAGCAGCCGCGGCAGGTTACCTACTCGCCACCGAAGCCATCTCGTATCCGTTTGCGCTCCGAAATCCATAGGGTAACGGATGCGGCACCGGATGCGGAGGGATGGCGCGTGGTGCGGAACAAGCGTAGCCGACGGCCCCAGGCTGCCCCGAGGCCACCCGGGAGGGGCAAAATTCCCCGGCCCTGCTCGACCGATGCTTCAACCGCCTTGGCAAGAATCACCGTAAGCGCGATTGCAGAGAACCGACACGGTGCTGGAAATGCCGCAATGTTGGACATAGATCCTTTGAATGTCTCGGCCCCCGATCCCGTGCCGGCCCTGTCCTCGATCCCCGAAAATGGTTCTCACAAGTGGCGGCGACCGGTACCTCTGCGGGCCCCTGTCGGCGGTCGCAAGCGGAGCGCAAGGAGGGGGACTCCGGCGACCCCGCAATCGCCGCAGACGTGGACGGCGCGGTGGAGGCCGCAAGGCGCGGAGACAGCAGGAAGACGGCTCGCCTCGGTCCGGTCGCGGCAACCTCCGAGTCCCGCCTCTCCATCACCCGAGCACCGAGTTCCGCCACCGGCGTGTTTCATTGATCGCAAATTTGACACCGATCGGTGGGAGGCCGAGTACGAGGATCGCGCGGTTCTCCTCCGGATAAGCGGCACGCGACCGCCGGTCTCTCCGGAACAAGCGCGTCCGGCTATAGCCAACCATTTCAACATCGAGGTGGACGCTCGTCTCCGGATTCATGGTGCGCCACCGCCCTTTGACTTCCTCGCTGATCTTACCCGATCACGGATCCTTCCTCGCGGTCATTGCCGGAAACAGACGAGATACACACGGAGGCCTTCTCCCTCGCCATCCGCCCCGGAGCGGACTCATCAATGCGGACCCCGCTGCCCTCTACCACAAAGTCCTAATCGAGATTGTTGGAATCCCCTTGCACGTCCGGGACAAATCAACAGCGGCGAGCCTCCTAAAGACGTCTTGTTCCATTGAGAGCATCGAGCCGGAAACAAGGAACCGGCTAGATCCGTCGGTCTTCAAGCTAATTGCATGGACCACCGGACCGGAGCTCATTCCGGAGCAGGTGATCCTGCATGTCCCGGAACCGGACTTCGATGAGAATCCTCTACAAACAATGAGGCGCACGCTCGCCTACAACGTCCGTATCGGTGTAAGACAGCTGCCGATGAGGCTTCCTCCTAATACCCCGCCGCAGTCCCCTCCGCTGTCGCCGCCCTCGTCGTGTTCCACCGACGGCGAGTCCGACTCGGAGCATCATCGTCGTCGTCGCCGGGCACCACGGTCGGAGAAGCGGCGGCGCCGGGATACGCCGGTCTTTGGAGAGCCGAGCCGCCGGGGTACGGAGGCGTGCTGCACCGCCGGCGCTTCCCGCCGGATTCCTCTCACCGACGGGCTTAGCACAACCACCAAAGGACGAGCGCCTTTAATGTAGGGCCCACCGAGCGCCTAGAACATTGACTCCGTTGAGCAGGCTGATGCCGACACGACACAACGGTCACCCGACAGACAGAGTAATGGTGCACCACATGGGCGAGCAGATCAATGGATGATTTTGGTCCCAACCCTAATCCCAGCGGGGAACCCCACCCTACGTGGTTCGACCCAATGCCGTTCGAAGCCTTCCAAACCCACGACATGCAGCCTAGCCAACGGGCATGCGACACCGGGCTAGTATTGGGAACTGTTCCTTCCGGGTCTCTAGAAAACAGCCTATTGGCAACCGAGTGAAATAACCGGGACGGCCCGGAATGACGCGGCCCGGATCATTGAAGGACTAGCCCGGAAGCGCGAGACTTTCTTGGCCCGGTAACTGCCGAGATCCAACAAGCACCCAGCTCCTTGGCTCCAACACCGAAGCCCCGGGAACCAAGAAAGAAGACGACGCCGACCAACCTTCCACGGCGGAGCTTAAGAATTGCCAAAGCCGGATCACGGGGCACCTCGGTTACCCGTGCCCAGGAGGTTCTCATGCGCAAGCTAGGCGTCTTGGCTGACCAGGAATCCCTCACCGTGGAAGCAACGGAGGCGTATTCCAAGCTCTTCCACCACCCGCTTTCTAGAGCTCACCCGTCCGCCCTTGCAGCTCTGTTTGGCCGGACGGTGCCAACCGAGGGCGAGGTGCGCTCGCCCGACCTGTTACGAGCGTAGGCTTGTCCGTTGCGGTGCGAGTGGTTCCATCCCCACACTATGGATCTGTCAAAACTGCTGTTTTGGAACGTGCGCGGCCTCAATCGCAAGACGCGTCGAGATTCGATGACGTGAGTTAATTGCCTCCACCAAGCCGGACATTGTTTGTCTATAGGAGACCAAGTGCCAAAATCTCACTTCTCACCTTCTCTTAGCTACCCTGGCTGCGGAGCTGGATCAACAAGTTGCTTTGCCAGCAGTTGGCACCCGAGGGGAATCCCGGTGGCATGGCGAGGCCACGCTTGCCGGGCTATCACTCGACGAGTCGATCAATACTCTGTCTCCATCTTGTTCCGGAACAGCTCGGCTTCCAATGGTGGTGCACTGGAGTGTACGGCCCTCAGCCGGACGAGCTGAAAATTGCCTTACTTGAGGAATTACGATCCTTAAGAGCTGCGTGCGTCGGGCCATGGATGATAGCGGGTGATTTCAACCTAATCTACCGCGCGGTGGATAAAAACAACCATAACCTAAATCGAGCCATGATGGGCCGCTTTAGGCGTCTACCGAATGATCTCGAGCTTAAAGAAGTCGAGCTCATCGGAGAAAGTATACCTGGTCAAACGAGCGTGTCTGTGCCGACCCCGGTACGGCTAGACCGCGTCTTCGCACTTCGGATCGGGAATCGGCATTTCCTAACCATGTACTTCGAGTACGACAGCTTGCATTTCAGATCATTGCCCTCTCCTTCTCGGCTTGAGCAACACGGGGGTGGGCAAGAGGCGTTTCCATTTTGAACCTTTCCGGCCCAAGCTTGACGGCTTCTACGACGAGGTCCTTCGTGCCCGGGCCTCTGCCGGGATCAACAGCCCATGCCCGCTCGACAGATTGGCTGATAAATTTATAGCTACAAGCAAGGAGTTACGAGTCCTGGAGTCGGAGGTCGGTTGGCAACATTTCTCAACGGATCGCATGGGCAAGAGAAATCCTGCTCAAACTGGATGTAGCACAGGAAACCAAACAACTCACCATGGAGGAAGGTCGGCTCGGATGCCGGCTCAAACAACACTTGCTTGCCCTGGCTTCCTTCAACAGAACGATCATTAGAACTCGGGCTAGGATTGATTGGTCGTCGGACGGGGATGCAAACACAGCGTTCTTCTACTCACATGCCAAATACCGAAACCAAAAGAACTTCATTGCTAGCTTGCACACCGACGGGGGTATTGCCACGACCCAGGAGGAAAAGGAGGACGTAGTTTGGCAGTTTTACAATGGCCTCGTTGGGGACCGCAGAATCGCGACCGGAGACGTTAAACCTCTCCGCATTCCACCACAAACACTTTGATCTACGGTCATTAGATGAGCCAATCTCCGAGGCGGAAGTGTGGGACGTTGTCAAGAACCTCCCCAAGACAAGGCCCCTGGTCCGGATGGCTTCACCGGAAGGTTTTACCGAGCATGCTCGGGGCATTATCAAGCATGATATCATGTCAGCCATTGGAGCAGTTACCGGGGAGACTACCGCAAACTCTACAGATCGAACTCGGCGTTCATGGTCCTCATCCGTAAGAAGGATGACCCCATTCACGTTGGTGACTATCGGCCCATCAGCCTTGTGCACGGCTTCGCGAAGCTCCTAACAAAAATTTTAGCGAACCGCCTAGCCCCAAGGCTCAATGAGATGGTGGACACAAAAGCCAAAGTGCTTTTATTCGTGGCCGGTGCATCCACGATAACTTTATGTTGGTGCAGCGATTGACCAAACTCTTCCATTCCAGGGGACAGTCCAGGCTACTCGTTAAAACTGGACATGACGAAGGCTTTCGACTCCGTCGGTTGGGCATTTTTGTTAGAAGTGCTTACACACATTGGCTTCGGACTACGCCGGAGGAACCTTCCGGCCAGCCTGCTTTCAAGCTCCTCGACTAGGGTTCTTGTAACAGCCCGAGTGTGTAACAAAAATCCTTCTAATAAAAATACTTTCATTCGAGAAAGGTTTGCGGTTGAGAAAAGTTTGAATGAATTTGAGGCGAATTTGGTGTTATTTTTGTTTGAGAAACAACCAAACAATTCACAAGCCTTTTATTTGAAAAACGTCGTCGTGGGCCGAATTCCCCCTGCCGGCCCATCCCCTTTCCCTTCCACGCGCCAGCCCGGCCCGAGCCCGCACGCTACAGGGCGCCTTCCACCTCCCCGTTTCCTTTCCAGCTCACACGCACGCCGCGGCGGCACCGGAGCGCGCTAGCTCGGACGCGTTTCGCGTAGCGGCTCCAAAGCTACCTGCTCCCTCCCCTTTCGGCCGCCTACAAGACCCCCGCACCGGATGCCGCCTCCCTTCTTCCTTCTTCCTACCCCAAACCCTAGCCGCACCGCGGTATTGCCCTCCACCATGGATGAAGTGCCGAGCCGGAGGAGCCGGAGCTACTTTTCTCCCACGGCGTGAGCTGCGGAGCACGCCGGTGCCCTCGGCTTCGCGAGAGGAGCTGCGGGGGCGAAGCACGAAGCGCGAGAAGATCACCGCCGCTTTCTTCTTCCTCTCCGTTCATCGCTGCCGGTAGGTTTGCCGCAAGCTCAAGTCCTGTTCCCCGTTCTCCGTCGTGCACTCTTCCTCCGGGCGCTAACCGCCTCATTCTTGGTGCTTGGTCGTAGCGGAACGCGCTCCCGCGTGGTCACAATCTCCCTTCGCCCGTCGCTCGTCGTCCGCCATTGACGAGCTCCGTCGCCGACCCTCGTCAACGCCTCCCCATCCTCTCCGTGACCGTCGGGAGCTAGCTGGTGAGTTCCCACCTCTTTTCCCCCTGTTTCCCCTTGAATTACCCGTGAATCGACCATCTCCGTCTTCTTCCGCCACCGCGTCACCATGGACGACGGTGAGCTCGAGCTTAGAGGCAAGCTCATGCCTTTCTCTCTGTCCCTTTAGCTTTGTCGTGATCCATAAATGCTTGTGCGCACGTAAGTCGGTAGAAAGGAGGACGTTTGGCTAGGAATCGCGGAGCTCCGTTGAGTTGCCGCCGCGGAGCACGCCGCCGGCGATGCTCCGGTTGAATTCATGGCCCGGTTTGGTCCGGTTGTGCTCGCAGGATCGTGGACTGCCTTTTGGTGTCATTTGTTGGGGGCTTTGGTCACCCGTGGAGTTTTCCCTTTGGTCCGCCGCCGTCGCCAACTCCGGCGAGCTCGGCCGCTCGTCGGAGGGGAGCCGGTGCCCGGGGCCGGTCCTGGCGAGCGCGCCGTGGGTCGGGCTCCGACCTGGTGTGCGTGGCATGGCCGCCGGCGAGCTGTAGCGGCCGGGCGGGCCAAGTCCGGCAAGCCCCGCGGCGGAGCGCGGGCGGCGCCGCCCTCTCTCGGTGTGTTGAGGTGGCGATGATGTGGCTAGTGAAGTGTCCTGATTTTCTGCTGATGTGGCGCCACGTAGCGTATATTTCTGCCGCCTTAGCTCGATGTGTCGCCCGCGTGGCAGCTGCGTGGCATCCATGTGGCGAAGTAGTGCCACGTGGTGCTGACTTGTAGAGGATTTGATCTACGTGGCATCGGCGTGGCATCGACGTGGTGCTGACGTGGTGCCCGCGTGTCAAGGAATATTCCATTTCTTTTTAATTGGATTTTCCTGAATTTCCATAATTCATTTATCTTTGGAAATTCATATCTTTTTCCTGGAGACTCGGAAAAATATGCGGTCGGTTGCGTTGGACTCGTAGCGACGTTCTCTACGCGTTAGCGTTTTTGGTCATGTTCTAGTGCCGTAATTTCTGTCGTTCGTTTCGTACTTTTTCCTATTGTCTCGATATGCGTGCCTAACCCCTCGTTTCACGATCCGTCCGTCGGACGGTGCTCGAGGAGTTCCCGTCCGAGCCGCAGTTTGAGGAGTTTCTGCCGGAGCAGGCGTACGAGTACCCCTACCCGGCCTCGGGAGCAGCCCTATCCGGGCAAGCCGCAATCCTTGACCACTCTTGCTCCTATTTACTACTTGCATTAAATTGGACCATGCATGATTAATGGTTACTTGCACTTATAGTTTACCTATGCCATACTATGCCATCCTTGCCACTGTTTGCCATAGGTTGTTCTACTGTTACTCGCATGCTTAGTATTTGCTTAGTTGCTTAATTGAACCCCATGATGACTATACATGTTTTTGTGTAAAATAAATTGTAGGTGTTTCTTAGGTGTCGAGTTTCCGTACTAGATACCTTGTAGGACCTTTTGCGGGGGCGAGTGTGTAGGTGGTTAGGCGCCGGGAGACTTCGGGGAGTCTCTAATTGGAGAGTACCTGTTGCGAGTACAGTTGTGTAGGGGCCTTGGGTTTATGGGGCCCCTGTTGTGGTGACACCGTTGTTGAGACTCGCTGTTTTGAGGAGAGGGATGGTGACTCGCCCCGACGGCTTAAGGACCGGTTCTTGTGCTTGCTTGCTCTTTGGTCTACTAGCATACCATGTGACTTGTATGGGCGGGCTGGATCATGATAGTTAGCGGAGGAATGAGTGGCCCGTCGTGGTGTAGAGATTAGTGGTAGTGGGTGTTGGAGCGTATGTCTCGACCCACGAGCGAGAGGATGTCCCACCCGGCCCGTGGTACGCCTTGTCACACCCTTCAGGACCTTCTTTTCCTATGTTGTGGTTAGAGAATCCCGGACTCGAGGGACCCACGAGCGAGAGGATGCTTGTGAGTGTTGCTTTGCTTGGGCCACGACGGTGGTCTTTTGTTTGAGTACCTCTTCACGTGGGTACAGCTTGCTTACTCTCTGCAGAGATATATAAATCTATACGTATAGTCTAGCCCAAAGTATGGGCACTACCTCCGAGCGACCCACTTGATTAGCATTTACTACTTCTCCCTCTCGATAGGTGTTTTACTTCCGGCTTCGAGCTGTGGTCCCGTGGAGGTGTGCGGGACATAAAACTTGACCCTTGCAGGATTGTGTTGTTTCCTGTAAGGCCACTTATAAAATTTGACTAATAATAAAATATGATTCACATAGACTTGAGGAATAATGCTTTAGGTGCTAGCCCTTGCCTTTCCTTAAACTATCCCAACATGCATACATTGTTGCTAGGTAGTTTGCGGCTTGCTGAGTACGTTATGTACTCACGGCTTTATCACTTTGTTTTTCGGACGCCGTTGCCGAGGAGCCGGCCGAGCCGGTTGAGGGAGCCGACGGAGAGGAGTGACGGTCTCGCCTACACTCGAGTCGCTTGTGGGTATGGTCTTCACCACGGTTCTTCATCGGAGATGCTTCCGCTTCGCTTCCGCTAGATTTCTACTTTGATTTCGCGATGGCATGCGTGCCACGCTCTTGTACTCTTGAGATTGAGACTTATGCATAATAATAATGTACTTGGAGATTCTATTATCTTGCATTGATTACTCTCTTTATTTATGGTTTTTCTGTACTAACATGTATTGGATGTACGTGCCACACTCCTGGGAGTGGCATAGAGGTACAAAGGGTCCGGGTTTCACTTAGGTGAAATTCGGGTCCTCACAGTTCTGCTAAATGGCCAACCAGGGCAGTTCATCAACCACTTGCGGGGTCTTAGGCAGGGAGACCCGCTATCCCCGATGCTCTTCATCTTGGTTATGGATGTCCTGAGCAGTCTTTTCATCAAAGCTGAACAGCTGGGATTGCTACAGCCCTTAATGCGGAAGTGTGTTCCTCGTCTATCCCTTTACGCGGACGATGTTGTCTTATTCACCGGCACCAAGGCGTCTGATCTGTTACTAATTCGAGGAATCCTACAAAAATTTGGGGCTGCTTCTGGCCTGCAGACCAATCTCTCCAAATCTTCAATACTGCCAATCCGCTGTGAGGAAGGACTAGCTGCACAAGCCAAGGATTACTTGGGCTGCACGCTTGCTGAGTTCCCATGCAAATATCTTGGACTGCCGTTGACGATTAGGAGACTATCCAAGACAGATCTTCAGCCTTACATTGACAGGATCGCGGACATGCTACCGGGGTGGAAGGCGGCACTAATGGCAACGTCGGGCAGGCTGATTTTGGTAAAGGTTGTTCTTACGGCGATTCCAATCCATCTGTTAATCGCTCTGGACCTCCCTAAATGGTTTATATCGGCAGTGGATAAATGGTGGAGATCGTTCCTCTGGCGAGGGCACAAAGAACTCCGGGGAGGGCACTGCCCGGTCTCCTGGCTGCGCGTCATGAGACCGCTGCACCTTGGTGGACTAGGCGTGCTCAACCTGGAGACCTTATCCTGGGCTCTACGTTTGCGCTGGCTCTGGCAAAACAAGACACAACCGGATAAACCATGGGCTTCGCTCTCCATATCGGTGCCTGATGAGGTCAAAGCCATGTTCCACATCTCGGTAGTCTCGAAGGTTGGAGACGGACGTTCTACCTGTTTTTGGACGGATAGGTGGCTACAGGGGTTGCGTATTGCTGACCTAGCTCCTGCACGGTCCATGATGCGCTCCACAACAACAATTGGATGCAAGACCTTGCCGGAGGCTTGTCGGTCCTCGCGACCTGGCAATTTCTCTTGCTAACCGATGCAATTGGACTTGTCCATCTTCAGGAGGCGGTGCCGGATACTCACACTTGGACCCCTTGCACCTCGGGCGTTTTCTCCAGCAAATCGGCATACCAACGCTACTTTGTTGGTGCGATCAGCGTTGAGCCTCACAAGAGGATATGGAAGACATGGGCACCTCTAAAAGTGAAGATTTTCATTTGGTTAGCTACATGGAAGCGCTGCTGGAGACAGACTTGCACGGAGAGGCCTTCCCCATCCGTAGTGTTGCCCTCTATGTGACCAAGAACAGGAGACGGTGGATCACCTTCTGGTGGGCTGTGTCTTCACCAGAGAAACCTGGTATCATGCCTTGCGACAGGTCAACTTGGAGAACTTGGCGCCGGCACCGCAGGAGGAATCCTTCTAGTCCTGGTGGAGGCGGGCGCACCGGAGAGCGGACCGCGACTCGAGAAAAGGTCTCAACTCTCTGATCATGCTAGTCGCCTGGGAAACCTGGAAGCATCGCAATCGTTGTATTTTCGATGCTGCACCGCCAAGAGTGCAGGACCTACTCTCTGCCATACACGAAGAAGCGCGCTTCTGGATGATAGCAGGAGCAAAGAAGCTGCGCGGGATCATGTCAGTCACCTAGTGGCAGGAGGTTGTAGTTTCACAAAACCCATGTAATCTCTACATCCTGTTGTGCGCGGTTTATAGCCGCTGGCCAGTCTGGCCCCGTTGTATGTTCGGATTGGTTCCTTTTCCTTCTTAATAAAAAGACACGCAGCTCTCCTACGCGTTCGAGAAAAAAAAAGTCCAAACAAACATTAAGTTAATCAAAGAAGACTAGTTAGTCTCAATCTCAATCAAGACAACAAGCATTCCAAAAAATAAGTTTTGCAAACGCTCATATATGCAACAGAGATTCAGTTTGATCAAGTGAGTAAATAACATATGAGATACATATTTGAAGAACAAAATAGTTACTTCAATTTTCATTTATTTTATCCTCAAGTGTCTTCTTATCTGTACAGAGAAGCACTGTTTTTTGGATTTAGCATTATTATTGATTGATCAAATAGATTTAACAATTAAGCATGTAATAAGCGTTTACGCACAAGACAAAAGAGCATGCCTTTGCGGCAAGAGGAACACACATTCTCACAATGTCCCATCATGAGCTAAACATTTGCAAAGCATTCCATTTCCAAACACAAGGTGCCAAGAGTAAGATATCCTCTAGACTAGCCATAATGCAAGTTTGGACGGAGGGAAAAGCAAGTATACATATGGTGTGCAAGAGTTTGTCATGTTTGAATCATAAGTTTCACAATTTGCCTAGTTTCATCTTTGATATTAGCATGTTGCTCGAAAAGAAATTGTGAATCCATCTAGGAAAGTCTAAGTTTGTAGAGTTCACAACTCACAACTACACATCCTAGGTAAAACTCAATCATAGCAACGACAAATGCAAGAAAGCATAATAGGAGAAGCTCATCTAACAATGCATATATTACATGATGAAATGCAATACAAAAATGTAAGATACATATGTACAAGAAGCATGACAAAGACCAAGCCAAGCTACAAAGACTCCAAATCAAGAGCAACTCCCGCAAACCGCCAAAGCTCCATGAAAAGTGCAACCTCCCCCTCAGATCATGTACTTGTCACCTGAGTGAGTATTGCTGTTTAGGTGAGCCATATTGGCCGCTATGGCGGTGTCGTCGTGATTGGTACTTATGCTTACAAGCAATAGTATCAACCCAGGTGACATTGTCTAGGCCAATATTAATGTTACAACAGTAGTATTAGGTCACATGATGTCATACTGTATGATATTGTTGTTGTTCACATCAATATTAGGCCATGTGATGTCACATTGTCCGGTATTTCTGTTGCCTTGCTGATTTGTTGACTTTCTTATATCATGTTTGACCATTCATCTATTTAAAATATTTATGAAAATATTATTTATATTGTTATGAATTGACTTATTAATTTCTAGATATAGTTTAAGGCTAACTTATTTATTTCTATATTTTTATAAATATTTTGAATATGACAAATGATCAAATGTGATGTCTGAAAGTCAACAAATCCTTACATTTCTGGACAGAGATAGTACCTTGAGGTTGTCGATCGTTCACACATTGACTGCAGGGACGATGTCGATAATCCGCAGGATAGTCCGTTCGAGTTCAGGATATTTGTAAGCAACAAGATAGATGACGATGTAAGCGAGCAGACTAGAAGCATACAACAGGAAACTAACCACTATGTGTCCGGACCCTCATTGCCCCGTCAAAGATGTAAATGACGCATTCCATGATGGTGACCACGAGAGAGAATAGTCCAACCCGCATCTCGGCGATGGCCTCCAGATTTTGCCCCATGATCCCTCGTTGAGGAGCAATGAGCACACAGGGGGCATGTGCCCACTCCTAGTTTATTTATTAATTATTGTTTAATATTAATATTAAATATCTGATTATACTATTAAACGTGTCAAATTAGTTATAGATATGTCTTATTAGTAGAGATAGAGATAGAGATTTCCTCCATGTCAATCAGTAGCCAGATGTTTTGTCTTCGTCTTCACATCGGTGTTGGAGTACTTCGACGTTAAATTTACCGTACGTATTTTTAAAAAATTGAAAAGTCCAATTTCGTGCTTGAATGAACAATCAGGAGTCCTTTCCAAATTTGCTCCTTCGACTAGATCCGTTGTGCCATCACACATCTTTTTCCGGTACCAACTATCGTGTATTTGCCTAACACGGTTTCACCTGCCAACTTCACATTCCAGCACACAGTATGAGGATTTGTTCATCCGATCACGGCTCTGTAACTGCTGCCCCATACCCCCGTATGCACACTTTGCACGGTACTCAACGACTAAAACTGAAAGCTAATCAACTTCTCGTTACCCAAGTCAATATGACCTTATTTACAACAGAGCGACTGCTTTCTTGTCCTGTACCCCATATTTGGTGCAGGTGTAGATACTAGTAACATAGGATCAAAGCAGGACCTAAGTTTTTTTGCCACACTTGCGAAACATGACACTTTAACTAGAGCTTGTTTACGAACAACATTGCCACTGCTACCCTTATTCTACCTTGATGTAGTAGCCCTCTCAAGCTGCACCACGCAGCAGTGACCTTCGGATCAGACCATGGTTGGGCAAAACCGAGCCCCTCCTTGCTAGATTTGGTACTTCCTCACCCAGATCCACGCTTGTCTTTATCAGATCGTGCTATCCAAGGCTAGAACAAGGAGAAAGGATAGACGCAAGATATCAGCTCATGGGAGGGATGGGCCTCCCGGACAGGGTAGCCAGGGCCTGAGGCAGCAAGCCAACAATGTGGCTCCATGAGGCGGTGGCCTGGTAGTAGAGCTGCACAAGAGGAGAGGAAGCAGAGCCCACTAAACTAGATGGAAAATGTCACCCATTGGGAATTGTGTTGGACAGCAAAAATATATAATAATTATATATATATATATATATATATGATAATACAGTGTGTATTTACATGTGTACGAGATCACAATGGCTCTTTCTTCATATCAAGCCAAAGAAGCAGCCTCCGAGGCCGACCCAAAAACCTAGCCTTCCATGCAGGCTCTTCACTTTCATACACAAACCCGCTCTTTTGGTACAGCTTCTGTCCTGCTACATTGTTGATAGCGACATGGACGTACAGATCGGTTATTCCTGCCAATGTTTTTTTCAAATGCACAGAAATTTGCCATTAGATCACCGATCAGAAAAGGGTTATTGAGCAACATAGTGCAGGAAAAAAGGGTGATGTATGAGTAAAAAATTGATATGTATTATTTCTTCTTATGGTACAAACTAAAGCAAATAAGGTTCCTGAATAAATAAAGATATGTACTTACCCCATTCATGAGCTAGTTTCTTAGACTTGTCAACCAATGCATATCCCAATCCATTTCTTTGAAGCTCCTTGGCAACGCAGACATTGCTTAGGTATGCTCTAGTGTGATAGTCTTCATCTACCTATGAACATGGATCAAGCATGTAAAAATATTACAACACTTTGACAACACAATAAAAATATTTTTTTCACTTCAGTCAAAAAATATTCTTTTCTCAGAAAAACGAGCATGTTGCATTATATTTATGCTTAGACAATAATTATAGATGTAAAAGAAACCAAGTCACTCCAAAGAGCAATTCATGTGAGTCCAAAGCTTAGCCATCATTTGAAAATAAAATGTGAGCTAGTGAAGTTTCATTATATTGTCTGACAGTTGTGAACTTATGGCTACCAGCATATCAACAATGAAATGTTAACTAGTAAAGTTTTTCCATATTATTGAAAGACATTTCGACAATGTCTGTATCAGTAAAGCAAAGAATAACTTATGTCCACCAGCATCCTAGAAAATAATGCAGCAGTAAACCATACCCCAGGCTTTTTCCCAGTCAATTCATCTGGTAGCCAAATACATTGATTAAGATCCAAACTGCCAATTACTACTCTCTCTTCTCCATCTTCCACAAACTGCAGTACAAACAAATAACATGACATCAAATTTTGGAGGCAACATATTTTAACATAGCATTCAAACACTAATAATGTTAGACAATCAATGTAGGTGACAACAGCAAAGAGCTCAGAACATGAGCCATAACAGGGCACGGGCCAAACAGTATTTTTATGTAATAAATTAAGAACAAACAATTAGCACAAACTTTAGTGGCAATATTTGGCATGATAGTTTCTGATGTTTTCTGCCTCTTAATCAGAGAGGTAGAGCTCATATGAAGAAATACTAGCTATTGATAGATTACGAAATGTCTTATCTTTGCATATTTCTTTTTTGTGAACCACTCAATATAAGTAGAACTTAGAAAAAAGTTAAACGTAAGTGAAAAAGTCTGCATAACCCAATTGACTCAGATGGAAAAGAAATGGCGTGCAATGGAACAAAAATTTAAGTGAATACAGTGTGTACCTTGCACTTCGAACAAAGATCCTCAGCAGACAGCAGGGACGGGGACAGTAGTACCGTCCCATTTATACAAGAAACTCTTTGGAAATTAATCATCTTCCCAGAAATCCTATCCTGTAATGCTTGATACTCCCTCTCGGCAATCGCTATTTTGTGATCCTACCAGAACTTGACGATAACAAGTAAAACTTTTAATGAATCGATGTAAAACATAGTGCAGCAATCAGACAAAATATATAATATAAAAGTCAGGTAAGCGAAGGAACTACCAAATACTAGATGAATGATCATTATGTTTGTCATTTTGCATGACGTGGTTCTGCTTTTCAGAAAAGTATGATCTACTTGAAAATAGGAGAAATCGACATGGCCAGGGCATGATTTCCATCAAAATCAAGCAATCAGTACATAAACAAATGCTCTGGTTCTTCTATTAGTTGTCGGGATAATGATTCTAGAGATTAACGTTCTTCATGAATGGTATGCAACAAGTCTATTCAATCATTGGTTCTCCAGACAACGATTCAACTAAAGTTTGATATTCTTCGTGAACATAGGCAACAAGCCTTTGAGAGAAAGCACATTGGCAGACCTGAAACTTCCCCAGCCAATATACAAGCTCAGTGGCAATTATGCCTATGGCCTACCAATATACTAGTACTACATGCGATTATTCCAATCCATCGCGTGTTACGATATCATGTAAAGTAACTCAAATTTCGCAGATCCTAAGGCTTGGATGTTCGAACAACCTCAAAAGCAGGGACACTGAATGGATAGGGAGCGATCGATCACCTCGGCTCCGCAGCTCTCGACGGCGTACTCGTAGAAGGTGCGCACGCGGAGGTTGACCGCGGCGCGGAGCTCGTCGAGCGTGACGAACTCCCGCACGGCCACCGCCGCCGCCGCATCCCCTCGCTCCACCAGCGACGCGGCGGCGGCGGATGCGCGGCACCGGAGCCGGGGGACGGCAACGCGGGTGCGCTGGCACTGGAGCGGGGCCGCGGGAGGAGGCGCGGGCGGGAGGACGCGCGACGCCGACGCCATCGCGGGAGCGGGAGCAGAGCGGTGGGGGGTAGTTGGATTGCAGCGGGTGGTTGGGAGGCGGAAGGCGTCTCCGCCACAACTGCCGGGCTGGCTCGGCTTATGCTAATTGCTCGCAGTCCAGACTGCTGCAAGTTGCTAGCGGCAGAACTGGCTGCTAATCACTCAATTATTGAGAAAACAAAATCAGAGAATTAAATCCAAGCGGTCGCAGAAAAATCCTTCATCACATCTCTAGTTTCACCATGATCCCC
>JAUNZO010003344.1:0-50000 GCA_031894775.1 Chloris gayana | reverse complement strand
TTTCTGCAGTTATTTAAATTTAGTGACAAGATTTTATGTTTATTATTCCAAGAAGTGACAAAGAATCTAATCCTTATTTATTTCAGATATTTATACTAGAATGAGAACAAAAATGTAGAAAAGTAAGTGTAGCTAGTCATGGTAACATTTTAATGGGCCAGAAGACTAAATTTACAAGTTTCATCATACAACAAAAGAAAAAGGGGTAATTCCGGGCCTATTTTCAACTCTAATGTCAAATATGAACCTCTTTTTGAAATGTTTGCAAGTCCGTAATTTTTTCAAAAATTCTTGCAAGAATGGAACTCTTTTCGGGAAAAAGAGGTCCGCTTTTGCAAAGATTGCAAAAACATGTCCATTTTCGATATTAGGGTCCAAAACAGGTCGTCATATGCAATTACCCAAAGAAAAAATGGTCCCTAGATGTGGTGTGGTACATATAAGGTGATTTTGACAATACAAAAAGATAAGCCACCTTGATTGATTTTTTCCCCAGATCTTAGCAAGAATTAGCATAGAAATCAACAGATAGTACCGGGTGACAAACTGCTATAGCTGACGGGGACCAAAAATATAAAATATAGTGTAGAAAACAGGACTGCACTCACATTCAACTTAACGAAAATACAGACTATTCTACAGCAGTACTTCCTATAATAACAGATCAGGATCTGGATCCATAGAGATAAATTAGAGAGTTTATAATGGAAATGTAGTAAAGATCAACATATCCATTCAATATCTGATTATCTAATTGTAGCAGAACATACATAAAAAAAATGAAGATAACAAAGAAGTATACTCAACGGAGTCAATCAAGTTCTTGGAAGTAAACTAAGCCCATGAAGAAATCACGCTATGGTTATAATAGAATTATATCATGTCACACCCGGTCACGCGTCGAGGTATGGCGGTGCTCCGTCGGCGGCGTCAGGGCGGTGCTTCGAGAGGATTCCTCGTGTCGCACCAGGTGGGCGGAGTCAGTTCAGTAGGGCGGTCGTTGGCGTGGGGTCTACGACGTGCAGGGCGGCTCCTCTGCGGCGGCCGTCGAACTCGAAGAGGCGGCGACCATGGATGCGGCGATTCTTGGCGTGAGAAGGGACGGGAGCATGGGTGGCTATGGGGAGACAGTGAGGGCGACTTCGACGTCTCGTTTTATAGACGCGGGAGGGGTGTGAGGGGGTCGAGCAGGGCTCGCCGGCATCAATGTCAGTTATGGCCATTCGATGCGGCCGTTTCTGATCGTTCCGCGGGCGATTAAGGGAGATAAATGGGGTTGAAGGGGGAGGGGCGTTGCGCGTGCTTTGCTGCATTGCTGCAGAGTGGGGAGAGGCAGGGACGCTGGGGAGGCGGTGGCGCTGCCGGATTTCGGCTGGTGGCTGCGGCTTGGGTCAGAAGGGCGAGAGGTAGGGGATGAGGTAGCTGCGGGCCGGCTGGGCCGTGGAGCTAGTTGGGCCGGTAGGCTAGTAGGCTACGCAAGGGAACAGAACGAGAGAGTGGGAGGGATGGGCTGGCTGGTTTAGGACCAGGGCTGCGTTGGTTGTTTTTTTTTCTATTTTCTATACTATGCTAATTCTATTTCTAAACTAAACCAAATCGTATTCTACTCCATTTTAAAAATACATTTTCCCTCACATAAACTCTTAATGCATTTAATCCAGCATGAATGCAACAAATAATAATAATTATATAGCTTAACCTATACTTTATTTAAATTAGGTAAAAATATCATTAAAACATTTGATTCCAAAACAAAAGTCATTGAAGATAAGAAATATCTTTTTATTTGTTGCAATTGTTTTGGTAATGGAAAATCCTTCATAAAATACTTTAAAGAAAATTAATCATTTGCTAAATAAACCATTATCAGGTTTTATAATTAAAGCATCTTTTACAAACAAAAGGCATTTATTTAATAAACTATTTTGATAAATCAAATGCATTTAGTGTCATTAATCAAAGGTTGTTCAGTAATCCTTTTCATAGATAAAACATTTTCATAATCAAATCAACTCAAGATAAGTTTTAAAAATTCAAATCGATCTCTTTTTGTCACATAAAATGATAAACCCTGTTACATAAAATAAAATTTTTAATTTATAGCAAAATTTTGAATTTAGAGAGTTCTAGCTCACAAACCAAAAATCTAGAGTTTTGGGGTGTGACATATCAATTTTGCAACTCATAGATATGGGAAGAAAAGCTCCCATCTAATGCTGAACTAATTTGTGTTTACGATTCAGTGTGATATCTAGCAACATCTTTGGGTTTAGAGTTTAAGATTGTAGCTAGCATTATAATCATATTGGATTTACCATTCATAGTGCTGAACTAAGAATTATAACCATAGTTTAACATTGTCTTCAAGATAACAACTAGGGCTGATGCAGTGTTGCTGCCATTTCCTTTGCACAAGTTTGAAATTGCTATATGTAAATGTATTGTATCTAATCTTTCCAAATAATTGAATAGAAGACAAAGCAATAGAATAATGGCAGGCCAGATATAAATGGTAAATTCATAGGTCTCTAGTTAATGTCAATCTTTAACACAAATTTGATTTCTATATATCATTTTAATCAAAACAAACAAAATCGGCATGAGGCTCAAATAGAACACGCAAGAGCATGTTGGTGAGATCCATTTGCATTAACCTGGTCCGCCAGACCGCAATGGATGGATCTAATAGGTTAACGATCCCGTATAAATTATTAAAGAAATGGTAGAGCAAAACAATGTGAATTCCTGAGGCAGTGATTCTTGCGCGCCTCCATAGCGCAGCGTTTCTTGTGGACCTCCGCCAGTGGTTCTTGCGATCTACCACATCAGGGAGACGACTCGTCTTCTGGACGGCCAAAAAGCATCACCACCGCTATACCATGACCAGGATCTGATGCCGAGTTGCAGTGCACCGGGCGTTAGGGAGTGGAACGAATCCGACGCGTAGAATGGGGAAACATGGAAAGTATCGAAGCGTGAGGGGAGAGGGGAATGAGAATTGACTGGAATCAAGGCGATGGCTGCGGCAGTTTCGAATTGGGGGAGAAGCCGAGAAGGGCGGGAGTGAGAGTCGCACCGCTGCCTCTCCGTTTGGGCCCGGCTTCCCTGTGCCACGGTGTTGTGTCGATCTATGTGCCGGATATGCGTGGCAGCATCCTATATCCCTCCGCTGAATGTCTAACGCCAAATCAAACGGCACTTGATTGAAACAGAGAGAAAAACATCGGAGGCAAAATACGGATGTTTATCAAATTAGCTTAGAAACAACAAAATTGAAGGTGGAAAGCAGCTCTAGGAAAATTGCAAGAAGACAAAACTAACTCTAGCCGGAAGAAAATTGAGGAATCGTTGGAATTAGACCAACAAGTAAAAATCGGAATTAGAAATCTTGATACTCAAATTGAACTCCACACAGCCGGTCTAATTGATTTTACTTTTGGACTGGCCTGGTAATAACACAAGCTTGACGGAAACAAAACGCGACGTGAGGGCTGCCGGCACCATTTTGTAGAGTATTTAGCGGACCTAGCTATTGATGCATCAGATTGATGCCACGTGTGCAGGCACATCGATGGGTATAGATGGGCCCGTGGATTGGTTGCACTAATGAAGGTTTAGTTGCACAAGATTGTTGGTGATTATGTGCAACATGTAGGTGGTTATCTTTTTAACTCACCTGATCTGGAGATCGCAGCATTAGAAAGGTCACGCAGCGGCAGATTGCATGCCGACAGCGTTCCTAGAGGCCTCGGGGCGGATCATAGCGTATCCTCAGCTAGACATGTTCACAACATCCTGGAACCACAATATGGTGTAGAGAGATCATCAGTAAACTCTAGATAATTGCGCAGATAAAGGGTCGAATTTACCATGTTGCACGAAGGACGCGAACAGTCAAGGAACATCGTGGATTGTGAAACAGATCCTGGTCGCATGTAGAGGCTCCATTGGACGCAATCTTTGGATATGATGTTGGGGAATACAGGGCGCACATTCTGGTGAAGTTTGGACAATTATGACTGGGCAAATCAACGGGGAACATTGATACAAACCGGGAGACGAGCACGGGTCAGGAATAGAGAGAGGGAAGACAGCGGGAGTCATCAATTATGATATGCGGCGTGTACCCTTGCTTTTATAGGCCACGGGAAGGAGAGGAAAGGTCAGTAGAGGAGGATGCTAGGAGGCGAACTAAACTCTGGTCGGTCATCGTGGGATTGATGCAGTAACCATTATCGTTGACGGTATAATATGACTTCAAAATATTAACTATGTAAAAGGGGAAACATGCATGGAAAAGGACATACTGACTAAACAACGATGGTTGCATCCATCTCCGAGACCGGCACCACGCGCTCCATGGTTCACAAGACGCCACAAGCGATCTCGGGGACATATAGATCAGCTACTCCTAGTCTCCTACCCACGAAACCGTCGGGCTCTGCTCCTTCACCATCAACAATATGGCATCTTGGAGTCCGAGAGGAAGCAGTAATCTGTAACTCCGCCGTCGCTCCATCGATTTCGCCGAGTTAATAAAAGCACAATGTATCTGTATCCACGTTGAAGTGTGATGTGTGAACTCGTCACGCGTGTGGGTGGAAGACAGATCGTGTGGTATAGTTTTGAGAAGGAGAGAATTGGAGCGCAGAGGAGGGGACTACAATAATAAGCCCAAAACGGATGTGGATACCACCGCGCGCGCAAGCAAACGATGGGACGACGCCGCCTGTCTGCCTTCCGACTCATCCCTCTACATGGCGGACGAACCGTTCACCTCCCTCTCGCCTCTCTGAACCGACTTAGGCCATTCTCAGTGCGTGCGTTTCCAGTTCATATTTATTAGATGATAGATCACCTTGGCATGATATTTATTATGAAAGAGGCGGGAAGCCTTTCATTAGGCCAGTCTCGATGGAGGTTTTATGGACAATAAATAAAATGACACGTAGGCATTTTTGATGATGTGACAGTACCTACCCGAAAGCGAGCAAAGCAAGCTAAGAAGGTGCCAGCCTGGTTTGGCGAAGTCTGTATGTAAGCTAAGAGGTCTGCGTTTCAAATCTTTTTCATCAAATGAGCAATAGCTTTAATATTCCGACAGCGCGGGAAATCCTTCATTCACAAGCTAGCTTGGAACGGCGCAAAGAGGGAACTAGTAGCTGGGTGACGTGGAAGACATGAAAGGAGCCTGCTAAAGCTTCATTCCAGGTTTGGTTCAGGAATACGACGCGACAGACAAGCGAGTTCCACGAAGTGAATGGTAAAGCGATCCAAGGCGCCAGTAAACAGAGCTAGAGTTGTGAAGTTTTTCGCATGTTCACACTGAGCTTCCTGGGAATCCATCTTCTCTACAGCTAGCTTTCCTAGTTCTAGGTTTTCTTTGCCAAGTTTCTTTGGTTTTGCTTCGTCATGTTTTGAACCATTCTTATACCATACCACACACCCTTTACGGGATGATGTCAGTTGCAATGTCACTGAACTTTCACATAGCCGCAGTTGTCGCATCAGGATTTGACAGTTTTTGGAACATTTTATCTGGATTTCTCATCCCCCCGAGTAAGGATCCCTAAAAGAAATCTTCTTTTGCTGGTCATGCAAGTGGGGAAGCGGGAGTGGCGTCAGAGTAGAGCTTTCACACCAAAGGAAGTAGACAGCTTCTTATAGGAGGAAGAAAAATAACAGGGAAACTTAGGGTGGACACGACCCTACAGAAGTCCAGTACCACAAAAGTTATAGAAAAAAGGGGTAGAGAGAGATGCCCACACACGCGGAAATGTGATCATCTATATAGAAGATCTAATGCACCATCTCAACATCGATCAACCCAGCTTTGATTTCTATTCTAACTAGAGTAAAGCGTCCTCGATTCTTTACCGCAGTCTTCTTCCACTTTTATACCATATTCCATTCTACCTAGGGGGGCTCCTCCTTCGAGGACTCTAACCTCTGCCTCGCCTCTACCATAAGAGACGGGATCTCGCCGATTAGATGTTCCATTACACTCGAGCGTGATCTCTTATGACCACTTGGGCTCCCTCTGTTCTCCTTAGGGAGTCCAGCGTCCTTCTCCTTATTAGATGCTTGAAGAACCGAACAATTACCTTTTCTGCTTCTGGAGTGGGTTCTGCCTGCATGACGTATAATAAGTAGATTCGGACTCGCTCCTTACTTAACATAAGAAGCCCTAGGAAGTTGGAAAGGTTTCTTTCTTTCCTTTCTCCCTTCAACCGATCCAAAAGTTCAGTAACTAGAAGTCTCTTCTTCCACCGCTTGTAATGGACCCGAGCGCCCGCCCAGTCTACTTTACTTTGGAACTTTTCTCTCCTTCTTCTCTGCCAAGCCTAGCTTGCCCTATGGGAATAAGAAAACCTTGCCTTATCAGTCTCTCGTGCCAAAAAGAGAAAGCTGTCCTTCCCTTAAGATAAGAGCGGCATCCCATCAATGCATTTATTGCTAGGGTGAGTAGAGTCTATCGCGAAAGAACTCTACCTAATAGCGTAAGGAGCTCGCGTACAACAGAGCTCGGCACGGTGGGAAGGCTATTGTTCACGAACGCTATTCAATCTTGTAAATAACGCCAACGAGCCTACGCAATGGTATGTTTCGGCGTATAAAGCTAAGAACGATAATAGCCTTCAGCCACCACTCGGAAGAAGGTATCTGGTTCCTTTCGTCCAAAGATAATAAGGATACACAGATCGAAGCAAATCAAAGCTAAGGGAACCTTTTCCTATAACTGCTAACGGGCTGATATACGTTTCCTCGGGCAAACCAAACCCGATTCTATTTATCTTATCCACGGGGAAAGCACTTTCTATTTTTCTTAATTGACAATGGGAGTTATCAACCCTTTTTTTCCGAAACCCTATAACGGGTAGTTCCCAATGCCCGGCTTCCAACCTCCTCTAACAAAATAAAAGGTAATATCCACCGTTTTTCCAAGAAGATAAGTTCTACGGCAAAGGATGTCAACGGATCAGTTTCGGCAAAGACAGGGCAAAATTCCAATAGCGTATGACAATAATGTTATCCCCACCGATTGCTAATCCTCATCTTCAAAGCAAGGCTATCCACCTGGGCTTCCAAAGCTAGGCTATCCTCGGGAAAGAACCAATGGAAATGACAAATCCTTGTATTTATACAGAACAATTCCGTGAAGAAAATGTCATTCGACCTGATAATGTTAATTATGATGATTGGCCTTTTTATTATCAGTTTACTCATGCCAACCTATTTCATAGGAACATAGTGGATGTTATGGATAAGATAATTCTTAAGGACAACAAGCTTGATTATGCTATGGATTTAGCATCTTTTAGGGTAGACTCACAATATAAAGATCAGTCAGTGTTGGAAAAAGCAGACATAAGTGAATTCCAGGAAACCACCAGCTGCCCTGGACTACCGTGATCTGAAAATCTTCCCATTGAGATTGTACGGTGTCACCCCAGTTGCCTCTGAACCGCTTTCATGTTTGTCCTCGCGTTGTGCTGAAGCAGTCAGACCAATGACCATGTCAAAGGTACATCAGCCAGTACAGGCAACGTACGCAGGCGCAGTTTGCATGCCAGCACCTACTACATGGGAATATATGCGACCTCAGAGATGTCTCAAGTTTGCAGCGTACATGAACATAAGATGGCTCTTTCCCGTGCCCTTCACTGCTCCTCTCTCCTCATTGCAGCGTTGCTGCTCATTTTCCCTTCATCTGCAGCATTGTCTCATGCCATCTTTTTCTTAGGAGACTCCCTTGTTGATGCAGGCAACAATGACTACCTTGTGACCCTTTCCAAGGCCAATGCGCCACCGTACGGTGTCGATTTCGCATTCTCTGGCGGCAAGCCAACTGGAAGGTTCACAAATGGGATGACAATTGCTGATATCCTTGGTACTGTCAAGTGCGGATTTCATGAGTTACTGTGATTGCATAGCGGATTTCACATTTCCTGTCAGTACGCTTTCAGGTGAAGCCTTCGGGGCAGAGATCATTTCCTCCACCCTACTTGGCTCCAAATTCAAGTGCTGCAATGAGGAACAGTGGGATCAACTATGCCTCTGGTTCTTCTGGCATATTTGATGAGACCGGTTCTTTTTATGTATGCAAATTCCTTGATTGCGTAGCAGTTATGGATATTTCCCCAATCTTTCTTGCTTATGAAACATCTTTGTAGATTGGAAGAGTTCCACTAGGACAGCAAATCAGCTACTTCGAAAAGACCAGAGCTCAGATACTGGAGAACATGGAGGAGGAAGCTGCAAGTGATTTCTTCAAGACGGCGCTCTTCATTGTAGCTACAGGATCCAATGACATTTTGGAGTATCTTTCACCTTCAGTACCGTTCTTTGGACGAGAGAAGCCTGATCCTTCATACTTTCAGGACGTGTTGGTTTCCAATCTGACATTTTATCTGAAGGTTCCGCCAATTTCTCCCTACTGTAGTTTTGTGTCGCTTGCTCTTGTTTGCAGCTGACCTCTATTTTCTTTCCCTCGATTAAGAGGCTAAATGAACTGGGTGCTCGAAAGTTTGTTGTGTCCGACGTCGGGCCACTCGGTTGTATACCGTACGTTCGTGCTCTGGAGTTCATGCCTACAGGGGAGTGTTCAGCGCATCTGCGAATCGAGTCACTGAAGGTTACAACAAGAAATTGAAGAGGATGGTCGAAAAGATGAACCAGGAGATGGGTTCAGAGAGAAAATTTGTGTACGTAAATACGTACGATATCGTGACGGAGATCATTCAGCACTACCGTCAGGTACGCTTTTCTTCCTTGCTGCAGCTGCTTCCCGCAAATGAAGTGCTTCAGACTTCAGAACACGAAATGGCAATACTTAGAATCCAATTCTTGCTTTGTATTAACACCTCCGGACGTTACCTGAGCTGACTGTGCATATGAAGAACCCCTGTGGTAAACGACACTTTTGTTCTTTGACTACATTGCCAGGTTTTGATAATGCGCTGGACCCGTGCTGCGGCGGCAGCTTCCCTCCGTTCCTCTGCATCGGCGCTGCCAAACTCCTTACTCTTCCTCGTCAATTTCATTGCCTTAATGGCAGCAGTCTGATCCCTTTCTTCGATAAATGGAGCCGTGTGACAGCGCAGGTAGTCACTTAGTTTCTTTCCCTGGTTGGCTAATGCTTAACACAGGTCAGATACCATAAGTTATGGTAGTGCTCGCTTTCATGAGGATGAAACTCTCCATCCACAGTTACCTAGACACCTTGTGTCTTGCATGTAATCTAGAAAACAACAATAGATGAAACTATGTATTGAGAGGGGTGTTTCATCCTAGTTTCAAACATTTTGAGATGACGTGTCACTCTAGGTAATTGTGTTTATGAAACTCCTATCGAGACTGCTCTTAGGATGAAAGGATAGTGACACTCTTTCCAAGTTGATGAAAGGACAATGAAAGATCCATTGAGACTCTTTTCCTTTCATATACAAAGAAAAGCGAATTCTCATTGGTACACCTATGCGATCATTTGTCTCGTGCAACCTATGAAACCGTGAAATAAAATACTGCACTGAGAGATGCATTTTCATTTCACACAACAAGACTAGAAAGTCGACGTGTCACACTTGGAAAACGTGAAATGAAAGAGACCATCGAGAATGACCTTACTCCCTCCATTCTTCTTTTGATGACATTAGGACAAGACTAAATTTCTTGTCCTAACGTCAAGAAAAAAAGAACAGAGGGAGTAATAAAGTTAGCGTTGAATTCAAAAAAAATAAAGTTAGCGTTGAATTCAAAAAAAAAGAGTACTCCTTCCATCCCAAAATAACTATCGTTATGGCATCCGTGTCAGTCAAACATTCGCAAGTTTGATCATATTTATAGAAAACGTTAGTAATATTTATAACTCAAACTAAGTTTATTATGAAAATAGGTTCAATAATCTATCTAATGATACTAATTATGTGCTATAAAGTTTAATATTTTTTAATATATATTTGGTTAAAATTGAAACTGTTTGACACTTATATTAGGATGGAGGGAGTATCCTTCATAGATAAAATCTCTATCTGTACTCCATAATAAGAAGGATGAACACAACAACAATAATGTACTATAACCACGGTTGGAAGAGCTGTGCAAAGCCACACCTCCTTCATCTATGTCCATCTCTACTTCTTTACCATCTACTAGAAGGTAAGATCTATTTGTTTTTGCCTTTAATCCCGTCTAAGAGGAAAGAGTTTGCACAAGTTTTGAAAGTTTTTTTACCTGTGGAGGACCTATCGTAACCTCTATAATAAAATTTTTCATCAGAATCTGTTTTCACATTAAAAAAATGAATTCACAGCTCTCTTACACGGATGGTGCATCTTTTTCTTTGCAGCTCTCCTGGAGACTGAATTTTCGAGGATTTAAGCGCGGAACTAAAGCATCTGAAAACTTTATGAAAGACTTAAAATATGCTCGATGATATTCGGATGCATCTTGCTATAGAGTGGTCACGTGCTTTTTAGTCAAAAGCCCTATTTTTTTTTTTTTTTTTTTGCTAGAGTGGTCACGCGGAGGACCTATCATAAAAGCTCTGGCACACCATGCCAACACCATTTCCAAAACACGGGCATAAGGACGCCCACTCACACATCAAGGAGGTAATTTTATGTGGCTAATGTTATGACCTACGGTCGGAAGGCTCAACTAAAATTGTGGGAACTGTTGAGATCGATGAATATTTCCCCTAGGTCCAACCAACTAAAAGTACAAAACAGTTTTCCTCTTACACAAATCTTTTGATTCTATAGTGATCCCTAGCATACACGCTTTCTGCAAAACCCTAAACCTTTTACCCATTCCTTGACCACCACCCCAAATGCATGTATATACCCTTTGCTAGTGGTAGGGTTTGCTGAGTACCTTATGTACTCACCCCGTTGCTTAATCATTCAGACGAAGATGGAGAATACTACAGAGCAGATGAGTAGGTCGCGTCCTTCGCTCGAAGTTGCCTATGGAGTTTATGAAGCTTTCTTGTTGTTTTCCTTTCACTTAGGCTGGCTTATCCACCTCCTTGTTTGTAATCCAGACCATGCATTCCCTAGCTGTATCGGATTTGTATCATCTACGTGTGTACCAATTACTGTTCTAGAGATTGGTACGTATACACAGTGTATTTCCCTGAGTGAGTTGTCACAGTTTTCTCGGTACCAATGTCTCGATGTGGAAGATGTGGGTTGTGAATTAGGGTTCCCTTGACGACGTGTAAGCCTAGGTTCCGTTTAAAAGATGTTCATACATACAAAGATGTTCTATTTACCACATGGTACCAGGTGGTATAGAGGTGTTAGGTTTGTTTTCAAGGTCATAAAGAAACAACAAAAACGGTAGAATCTCTCTACAAATACTAATCCTTACATGGTGGGTCCAACTTGAGGGATACAAGGTGTTATTCACAGGTGAAAAATGGTTTCAAAAGAACTTGCTCCTAATAGTATAGATTATTATGATTTCAAATAAGGAAGAAGTCCTATTTACCTCCCTAACTATTGCGGTCATTTGGTTTTATTCCCTCAGTGTGTCATGCCATCCCCTTTTTTAAAAAAAAAATCTCCTTTCACGATAGTTTTTCCTTCCAAACATAACTCCTAGAGCTTAGAAAGTTATAAGATTTTTTGTGCTCATAGAACTATGGAACAGTTGTTGTTTTTGAAACATTCCAAATTAAAATTGAATTTTGATTTGAAAAAATAATTAGAAATGCTACTTTGTTATTGTAAATTGGACAATTTTTTATTCAGAATTTATTTCAAATTTGGAAAAGTTGTAATAACAACAATTGTTTCTTAATTTATGTACTATGAACATAATTTTCTTATATAATTTTCTAAGATTTATAAGTTGTGTATTTGGAAGGAAAAGCGGTTGTGAAGAGAGAGAATTAAAAAGAACGATAACATGACACACGGACAGGTCAATCTAGTAATAACACTAATGTGACTAATGTCTAGTTTACATACCTCACAATTGAAATGAAATCTGTAATTCCTTACACTGTTCTCACCCTTGAGAAAGTTGTCTGGTCAGAATGATAGTCGTGTGTCTTGCAACATTGCTCTGACAGATCATTGCATATGGTTCATGGCAAAGACTATAAAAATTTAGAATGTAAGAACTTTACTACTAGATTGACCATAAAGCACACTATCTTAATGCATAACTCGGTCCATGGCGGCCAGGCTCGTCGGAGAGCTGCGGCGGCTCGCCGAAAAGGCCCAAAAAAGAGATGAAATATCCAAATAAAAATTCTGAAACGTAACACAGACCAATGTGCACCCATATGAGGGGTTTCCCAGGGCAGAGATGACCGGAAAATGGCAGCCAACATACGGTGAGTTCCACAGTTCCACTCCAACGGCACCAGGGACTCCAGTCCCGGTCGTAGCCCATTGGCCCAGTCCACGCGACCGCCCGCTCAATAATTCCGCGACTCCAAAGAAATTGCTCAACAAAAGCAAAGAGGAAGGGGAAAAGAGGCAAATCGCTAATTCCTGTCGCCGGGCTCCCTCACACTGTCAGACACTCGCCCGACGCTCGTAGATGTCGCAATGATGCCTTCTCCCTTCCACCTAACACCACCTGGTTGTGGTCGCAAAGCACGGTCAACCATGCAGAAAACGGTGATGGCTGCGCTAAGCTGAGCTAAGCCTAGGCAGGCCACGGTATGACTTTGTATGAGAAATTATCAGGAATAACAGGGGCAGTCTGGTTCTTTCCTCTTTTTCCAAATGTCTTCTATTTTTTTCTTAATTCAGAAAAAAGATTTAATTAACGGCATCTGGAAAGAAGACCTAACGGCTGGCTCAGCTTTAAAAAAACTGCACCGATTTTGCAAAGTCTAAAAAAGAAGACCATTTTCAGAATTGAGGTTCAAAACAGGACTTTCTATGATGGAAAGGTAGACTTGCCTTACGGGTAGAGCAAGACAAAGAATGCAATTGCGCTGCAACCATGCGGAGGAAAATGAGAAGATTAATTAACAAAACAAAGCAAGGAAATAACATGCGCAAATATGGTTTCGCATTTAAGGAAAGGGATAATTATTTCTTCGCTTGTTAGGAAAGTGATTGAAGGACAGGAGGAAAACAAAGAGCATGAACAAGGAAACTAGAAGTCTCCCCTTGACTAAGGGAGGACAGGGCTAGACAACCGTGAGGTGAGAAAATTTTGGAACATTTCGGGAGAAATAACTGATTAACGTGTAACCAAGGGGCATGTAGCACTCCTTTTGTGGGCCATATGTGATCAAACGTCTGGATGTAAAATCAAGAGAGGTATCAAACGTCTGGATGTAAACGTCTTGAGTTTTTGAGGCCTATTATCAGCCGAATGATTAACACCAAGGGCTTAGGCAAATCAATATTAACCAATCAGTCAGACCGTAGTCTTCAACACGACTGGTTTTTGTATAAATCACTCTAGACATCATATATTCTAGGCTAAAAATACTTAACGGACTAAGAATCGAACACTCAGATTGGTCATCACAATTGGCAAGAGCCCCCGTAATTATCCGAATCACGTAGACTTCTCCTTTGTAACCAAAGAGGCTACAGAAACTTAGCTTGGGCCTTAAGCAATAAAACTGCTCAGACTTTGAGAAGACAATCGATGATCCACTTGCCACCGCACCCAAGACCGGTAGCACCAATACATAAAGCGATGCCAAGACCTAGTTCTTAGTCCATTGTATATTTAAAACAATTTAAGAAGTATATAAATGTGCTCATATGTAAATAAATACTCTAATGTTTTCTTTCTGCAAGTCTCAAATTATTTTCAGATTCTTGACCGGTATTTATATGTTTTCCTTACTCCAACATATAAGATTTTCACCTTTCGCACAAACCGCAGTGATCCAGATTAATCATTATATGCCTAATATAATTCAACTTTAACAACCGGTCGTTCCAACTTCAGAAAACTTAAATTTTACCATCCTTTTTCAACCAATCAAGTCTATAACCAAGCAACGATGGTTAATTCAACACAACCAAACCATGACATGACCACTGGCTATAATCAGCACTGGGTATAGCTCATAGAGGCGGTCTACTTAACAAAATCGTGTCGTATAGAAAAAATGACCGGTCTTAGAACTCAGGATCACAAATTATTAACTATCGATCGGCGTAACGGTGTTTAATTTGATAAACAGATATTCACCAAGATCCAATCCAAGCCATAACAAAAGAATACCTATCCTCCACAAATATAAACACCTAGGGATGAAATACCCGTGCAAAGCTCTCCACCGATCCGTTATTTTCGTCAAACCCAAACATAAGTGTTGTTGGGTATCCAAGGAACTATTTGAGGGTTTCCACATAACCGGGGAGATTGACGCTCCTATCCGTGGGTGTTAGCACACAGAAAACGAGAGATCGATGCCATAAATCGAGTGTAACTTTACTTTCCCGTCTCCAATTTTCTTGATTTTTTTTGTAGAGAGCTCATGCATAGGACAACCCCCCCCTCAAACCTGGTTTGTAAAAATCAGACTTTTATAGAATTTTCCCACAAATATAAACACCTAGAGATGAAATACCCATGTAAAGCTCTCCACCGACCCGTTATTTTTCAGCATCGCGTCAAACTCACACGCGCGGTGGAGGCCCTAGACACTCGTAATGAGAGTCGAACCCAAACATAAGTGTTTGTGGGTACCCAAGGAACTATTTTAGGGTTGCCACATAATCGGGGACACTCCTATCCAAGGATGTTAGCACACGGAAAACATTAGGTCGGTGCCATAAATCAAGCGTAACTTTCCTCGTCCCGTGTCCAATTTTCATGAATTTTTTATGTAGAGAGCTCATGCATAGGACACCCCCACTCAAATCCAGATTGTAAAAATGAGACTTTTATACAATTTTTCCAGAATATAAAGACCTAGGGACGAAATACTTGTGCAAAGCTCTCCACCTACACGTTATTTTCTAGCATCGCGTCGAGCTCACTCCCGGTGGAGGCCACGGGCACTATAATGAGAGTCGAACCCAAACATAAGTGTTTCTGGCTACCCAAGAAACTATTTGGGGGTTGCCACATAACCGGGCAGGTTGACACCCCTATTCGTGGGTGTTAGCACACGGAAAATGAGAGGTCGGTTCCATAAATCGAGTGTAACTTCCCTATCGGGTGTCCAATTTTCATGATTTTTTTGTAGAGAGCTCATGCGTAGGACAACCCCTCCCCCCCCACCCCCTCAAACCTGGTTTGTAAAAATCAGACTTTTATAGAATTTTCCCACAAATATAAACACCTAGAGATGAAATACCCATGTAAAGCTCTCCACCGACCCGTTATTTTTTAGCATCGCATCAAACTCACTCGCGGTGGAGGTCATAGGAATTTTAATGAGAGTCGAACGCAAACATCGGTGTTTCGGGTACCCTAGGAACGATTTGAGGGTTGCCACATAACTGGGGAGCTTGACACTCCTATCCGTGGGTGTTAGCACACGGGAAACGTTAGGTCGGTGCCATAAATCGAGCGTAACTTCCCTGTCTCGTGTCCAATTTTCATGATTTTTTATGTAGATAGCTCATGCATAGGACAACCCCCTCAAACCTGGATTGTAAAAATGGTACTTTTATATAATTTTCGCACAAATATAAACACCTAGGGACGAAATAACCGTACAAAGCTCTCCACCGACCCGTTATTTTCCGAGCATCGCGTCAAACTCACTCGTTGTGGAGGCCACGGGCAACTATAATGAGAGACTAACCCAAACATAAGTGTTTCTAGGTACCCAAGGAACTATTTGAGGGTTTTCACATAATCGGGGAGCTTGACACTCCTATCCATGGGTGTTAGCACACTAAAACGTTAGGTCTGTTCCATAAATCGAGCATAACTCCCCTGTCCCGTGTGCAAAATCTAATGTTCAACAAGCTCACGAGTTACAGCTTCCGGCCGGAGAGATTGTAAGCTTGGGATGTCCTTTGCGTGATAGGGTAGTGGCAACGAGCATTATTGCCAAACTCCCTACCTAATGGAGTGATTTCGCCACAAGCCTAAAGCACAAGAGGGAAGATATCTCCAGGTGAGAATCTAATTATAGCCCTCGATGTGGAGGAAAAGGCAAGAGCAAATGATGCTCCAAGCACATCTATTGCTACGAGAGAATGGTGCTAGTGCAAATGTTGTGGTTCATAAGAAAAATAACTACAACAAGAACGAGGGCAAGATGTAGGCGGTGGTAAGCCAAAGAAAACCACTAACTTTAAGAAGAAGAACCCGATGAAAGACAACAGAATGTGTTATGTGTGTGGCAAGGAAGGGCATCTTGCTAAGAATTGCCGCTACCGTTAGGATAATAATGATGGATACCATAATAAGGTTGTGATTGTGACCACCGGCAAGAACAACGGCAATAAGGCTGAACCTTTCGGGTATGGTTATTTACCATTTGTTTTTTCAGTAATTCAATCTTTAGATTGGTGGATTGATAAGGGTGCCAATGTTCATGTGTGTTCTGATTTGTCTTTATTTTCTTCTTACTAGGAAACGTGGTGTTCCTCCATCTTGATGGAAAACGGATCAGCTGCTATTGTTCATGGTGTTGGTATGGTCGAATCGAAGCTCACTTCAGGGAAGATTGTCCCTTTAAAGAACGTGCAACATGCTCCAACAATAAACAGGAATCTGATTAGTGATTCCCTATTATGCCAAGATGGTTATAAGTTAGTGTTTGAGTCAAATAAAGTTGTAATGTCCAAGTTTGGAAACTTTGTTGGCAAAGGCTATGTGAGCGGAGGCTTGTTCCGCTTAAATACTTTTGATTCAAATTATAGTTTTTAATTGTATCTTTGGTTAATAAAACTTGTGAGGCTAATGTGTTGCACTCACATTTTTGTCATATTGGGTTTGACATCGTTGCTAGAATGTCCAGATTAGATTAATTCCAAAGTTTGATATTGTTAAAGGATCAAAGTGTCCATCTTGTGTGCAAGCAAAACAACCTCGAAAACCTTTTAAGAGTTAGAGGAAAAGAGAAATTTGGAACTATTAGATCTTATTCATTCATATTTATGTGAAATGAATGGATTGTTGACAAGAGGAGAAAAGAGATATTTCATGACTTTAATAGATGATGCTACTCGTCTTTGCTACGTATACTTGCTGAAAACTAAAGTTGAAACTTTGCATTACTTTAAAATTTATAAGGCCGAGGTTGAGAACCAACTTGAGAGAAAAATCAAACGATTGTGCGATGATCGTGGAGGAGAGTATACCTCCAACAATTTCACTCAATTTTGTGTTGAACATGGTATTATCCATGAAGTGACACCACCATATTCATCTTAGTCCAATGGGGAGGCTGGAAGGAAAAACTGAACTCTAATAGATTTGGTGAATGTCATGTTAGAGAGTGTCAGTATATCCTATGAATGGTGGGGGAAACTATCTTAACAAAAAAAATCGTCCTAAATAGGGTAGTGACTAAGAACAGAGAAGTCACACCATATGAGAGATAGAATGGGAGAAAACCCAATGTCAATTATTTGAGGACTTGGGGATGTTTGGCAAAGGTTAATTTACCTAAACCAAAAAAGAGAAAGCTTGGACCCAAAATAGTGGATTGTGTATTTTTAGGATATGCACATAACAGCATGGCCTATATATTTTTAGTAGTTAAATCCGATACTCCAGAGCAAATTGTGAATACTATCATGGAATCGAGAGATGCTTCATTCTTTTGAGTATATATTTCCAATGAGAGCAGCAGGTAGCACTTCTCGGAGTGAGAATTATCATACACGTGTGCATGCTCCTCGAAGATAATGCTCCACCACTAGAAACAAATGATGAATAATATACACCATCCGATGAAGATGACAATTCGATCAATGAAGCTCCTCGTAGGAGTAAGAGACAAAAGTTTGCAAAATCTTTTGGTGATGACTTTATTGTTTATCTTATAGATGATGTACCTAACAATCTTTGAGAGGCTTATGCATCACCGGATGCAGAGTATTGGAAGGAGGTGGGTTGTAGTGAGATGGACTTAATCATGTCAAGTGGGACTTGAGAGATCACTAATTGTCCAAGCGGGTGTAAACCAATTGGATGTAAGTGGATCTTTAAAAAGAAATTGAGGCCTCGACGGTACTATTGAGAAGTACAAGGCAAGACTTATGGCCAAAGAATTTACACAAAAAGAAGGAGATGACTTATTTGATACATACTCTCCGTCTGCCCGAACTACAACCATTAGAGTGCTTCTTGCACTTGTTACTGCCTCGTGGTTTGCATATCCATCAAATAGATGTAAAGACCGCTTTCCTCAATGGAAAATTAGAGGAAGAGATATATATGGAACACCTAGATGGTTATAAAATTCCTAGGCAAGAGAACAAAGTGTGTAGATTGATAAAATCTGTATATGGTCTCAAGCAAGCAACCAAACAATGGCATGAAAAATTCGACACCACTTTGACATCTGCAGGATTTAGTGTAAATGAGGTAGATAAGTGTGTGCACTATCGTTATGGTGGGGGTCAAGGAGTAATATTGTTCTTATATGTCGATGATATACTAATTTTTTGAACAAGCACAAGCATAATTGATGAAATCAAATACTTCTAGGCAAAGTGTTTTGACATGAAAGACTTGGGATAGACAATTGTAATTTTAAATATTAAGTTGAATAGTGAGGATGAGATTACTCTTAATCAATCTCACTATGCGGAGAAAAGTCTTTCTTGTTTTGGCTTTGAGGACTGCAAAGTCTCTCCAACTCCCTATGATGCGAGCATCAAACTTCAAAAATTCGAAGGAGAGGGAAGACATCAACCGAGATATTCACAAATAATTAGTTCCCTTATATATCTAGTTGGTGTCACGTGTCCTGATATCTCCTATGCTGTGAGAAAACTTAGTCGGTTTACATCAAACCCAGGAGATGATCCACAACCTCACTCGGAATTCACTACTCGGGATATCCACCAACGTTGGAGGGATATAGTGATTCCAATTGGACTCATATGCGGATGAGATGAAGGCCATGAGTGGATATGTGTTTATGCTTACTGGTGATGCGGTTTCATGGAGGTCTTGTAAACAAACTATGTTAACAAAGTCCACCACGAAGCGGAACATGTAGCACTAGAAACAACTACTAATGAGGCTAAATGTCTAAGAAACCTATTGACGGACTTGCCTTTCGTGGAAAAACCGGTACCACCTACCCCAATGTATTGCGATAACCAATCAATGCTAGCTCAGGTTATGAATACAAGGGATAATTCAAAGACCAACAAACAAATCAAGCCTAGGCTGAAATCTGTCGAGAAAAATTAAAAACTCCGGACAGACGAGCTATGTGAGAAGTGAAAATAATCTTGCAGACCCTTTACAAAGGGGTTACCACGGAATGTGATATCCGTGATGTCTAAGAACATGGGTATGAGGCCCACTTGAAGTTGCATGACAATGGTAACCTATCCTTTTGACCGAAGATCCTGTGATCTAGGTAATAGGAAGAATAAGTTGACTGGTGTAACCAAAGAGTACATTGTAAATACATAAATATACCTATGTTCAAATGACAACCAAAGTACTCTTTAGTGCATGGAAGGTTGGCATAAAGCCTTAATGTTTTCCGTAAAACACCTATTTGAGCTCAATTATAAGTCGCAATTCGTGAGAATTGGGCGTTCTCATAAAGGCTCATGAGAAGATACGGGAGCGAGACCATTAATGCTTCGGTTAGACGAGGTTGTTTAGCAACATAGTATCGGTTAGAGTTTAAGTCTACCCACATGCAGTTGAGAATTCAAGACCTAGTCCATTCTTCGACTGTGTAAAGATGAATCTTATTATTCTAGGTACAAGTTCAACATGTAAGTGACTTTTGGTATATTAACAATACTACAACAAATTAATCATTTTTTTTCTCTATTCCTTGCTTTAGAATTGGTGGGAGATTGTTGGAAATTGGCCTATTATTTCTTGAGAAAATTTCAAAGCAAAATGGTTGTTGGTTTAATACAACATTGCTAGTTCAAAGTGATGCACACCAACTTAAATTTAAGTACTCGGGATCAATTGGCCAGCCAAGGATCGATCGCCCATTATTAGGCGTCATTCGAGAGGAATCGACTCTTTAAGGGCAGCCACACCTATACAAGGCACTGGAGACGTCCAGGTTTTCCTCTTCCAAGAAATTTCTTTCCATCTTCCTCCTTCCTTTTGGAGATTTGTGTTGTGGTGTTGAGCTGCTCGAATCTCGTAGGCTCTTTTCTTTGACGTGCATTGAGGATGGTGAGCGGTATCTCCTAGCCGTTGCCGTCGTGAAACCCGCACGAGGGGTAGCACATTCGCGCAACTGTTTGAAGCTGAACCGCAACGATCTACGCTACCTCATCGACGAGCTACGACGTCTTTATATCGACGATCTGTTTCGTCTACAATTTGTGCTAACGGTGTTAATATCGACAAACCCATAGTAAATCTCACATGTCTCCTCTAATTGTTGTTGCCACATTGTGGTCAATGAAATTTACCTCAACTTAGAATATGAATTTAGAATATTTCACAATTTTTCAACGGCCTATTGGTCCCACTACGCGTAGAAGGGAGTGATACGTGCTGTGCCTAGCCACGGGTGAGTTGACACTCACCGGCAAATAATAGGGATGCAGGTGCACAGAAAATTAGCATGTGACCTTCGATGGAGAGATATTTTTATTTATTTACAGAAGAGAAAGAAAACACGGGATACGTGGCCGAGAATTTGAAAAGAAAATGGTACTAGTAGAAAGACACGGAGGCACGAGGAGTGGAACGGGCGAGTCGCATCCACTCCAAGGGAGTGGGCCACCGCGACAGCGGTTGCCGTGGCATCTAGTCTTGCTCGCTGGGCCTCCTCTGCTTTCTCGAAATGCAACCGATTGATTGAAATTCACCTGCACTGCTGCTGCTGCTGCTCCTCCTCTTCTCCCCTGCTCTGCTGTCCCAACTCGATTTGGAGGGATGCCGCGGCCGGCGGTGGCGCCCCCGCGCGGAAGGTCCCCCTCCGCAAGCTTCTGCGGGCGGCGTCGGTGGCTTGCGGCGTGCAGTTCGGGTGGGCTCTGCAGCTGTCTCTGCTCACGCCCTACGTGCAGGAGCTGGGCATCCCTCACGCCTTCGCCAGCCTCGTCTGGCTCTGCGGCCCGCTCTCCGGCCTCCTCGTCCAGCCCCTCGTCGGCCACCTCTCCGACCGTCTCGCCCCCGCTTCCCCGCTCGGCCGCCGCCGCCCTTCATCGCTGCGGGCGCAGCCTCCATCGCAGCCGCCGTCCTCACCGTTGGCTTCTCCGCGGACCTGGGCCGCCTCTTTGGCGATGACATCACCCCGGGTTCCACACGCCTCGGCGCCATCCTCGTCTACCTCATCGGCTTCTGGCTGCTGGACGTCGGCAACAACGCCACGCAGGGGCCCTGCAGGGCCTTCCTCGCGGACCTCACCGGTCGGTAACTGATCCTCCTCCGTTCCCCTTTCTTTTTTCCTGTATTTTTTTCTTCTTATTTATCATAATAGAGAATATCGCGATTGCTTCCCCCAAATCAGCGGATCATTGCAATTTGGCCCAGTCGTGAGGTTCTGGCCGTAAAATGGCCTCCGATTTTTCGTGAACAAGAGAATAGCATAGCAGGCAGCCTCCCTATCGCTTTCCCTTTAGCTTAAGATTCTTGCTAGGATGGGACGTCGCCTAACTCGTTTTACACGACTTGCTCTCCAACTTCAATTTTTTTTTCGTTCCTGTCTGCCTTGCCAGCTGGCCCATCATTAGCAATTAAGCATCAAGGTTTGCAGCGCTGGACAACAACAAAACATAAAACGACATGCAGTGCATCCTTTGAATAATTTGAGCTCGTACAAATGTCATCACCCGTTGTTTCCCCCAGCCAGCCATCCTCTACGCTTTTTGTTTATGTGGGATTGGGGATGAGTGTGGAGAGGTCAAGGGATCACTTTTGTATTAAGCTAGACCAACGCAGGGGGACTCTATAATTGTTCCAAGTTTAGAATCATTGGACGGATGGATTGTTTTGCCAACGGCCAGGTATAATGGACCCATGTTTAATAATTGCAAGGCTGCAAGCAAAACGGCTGTGCTCTTGTTGTGAAGCAACATCTTAGACTAGTACTCTGATATGGCATGACCTCTTCCTATGGGGGTGGATTTTTGTTAAAGAAAAACCCATTTTCAGTTGAGGGAGTATGCCGATCAGAAGTCAGAAGAGCTTTTCAGTTCTCAGAGCTCTGATTTGGCTTTTTGTGCAAAATTTCATGAACCCTCCCTAAATTTCCTCGGCCATCCATGAGTGTGTAGACAGATAACAGGTTCAACTTGGATCTTTTGGGGAATATTGGCATGTTCAATTTCATATGCAACCAACATTGTGTTGAGCAGTGCCAGCAATGCTATATGCCACATTTGACATTTCTCTCCCAAAGAAGCTGGAAATGACTCCTTTACAATCCTTTTGTACTGCAGAGAATGACCCAAGGAGGACTCGAATTGCTAATGCATACTTTTCCCTTTTCATGGCCCTGGGAAACATACTCGGATATGCCACTGGAGCATACAGTGGCTGGTATAGGATATTTCCTTTCACTGTTACCCCATCCTGCAGCATTAGCTGTGCCAACCTCAAGTCTGCTTTTCTTCTCGACATTATCATTTTGGTGATCACTACATACATTACTGTAGCATCAGTTCAAGAGCCTCAATCATATGGAAGTGATGAAGTAGAACATCCAAGTAACGAGCAAGAAGCTTTCCTCTGGGAACTTTTTGGGTCCTTCAGATACTTTACATTGCCTGTTTATATGGTTTTAATCGTCACTGCCCTTACATGGATTGGATGGTTCCCCTTTATCCTTTTTGATACTGATTGGATGGGCCGGGAGATCTACCGAGGAAGCCCAGACAACCCTAACAACCCTAGAGAGATTCAAAGATACCATGATGGTGTGAGAATGGGTTCTTTCGGTCTCATGCTAAACTCTGTTCTTCTGGGTTTCACCTCTGTTGTTCTGGAGAAATTATGTAGAAAGTGGGGTGCTGGACTAGTATGGGGTGTCTCCAATATCCTAATGGCTTTGTGCTTTGTGGCAATGCTTGTAATAACATATGTAGCAAAGACCATGGATTATCTACCGAATGAAGAACCTCCAACTGGCATTGTCATTGCTTCTCTGGTGGTTTTTACGATTCTCGGAGCACCTCTAGCAGTGAGTAACAGAATTCTATTTTTTTGCAGAATGGTATTCTTTCAGTTCCATCTCCCCTATGCTTGTGTGGTATACTCATTTTTAATGTTGCAGATCACATACAGTATACCGTATGCAATGGCTGCTAGTCGTGTTGAAAATCTAGGTCTTGGCCAAGGTACTTTTTTTAAGCCAACATACTTTTGATTTGGAATCCTTAGTTCATCATGGTTGTGTGAGCTTAGAATATGGTTTTCCCTTGCAGGTCTAGCAATGGGCATTCTCAATTTAGCTATCGTGATACCACAGGTATTTACCACTTTTATGCTTTCCTTTGGCTTTGTTCAGTCTTATGTATATATGCAGTTCATTACAACTGAATAGTTGTTGAGAAATCAATACAGACAGTAGGCAACCATTCCAGAACAATCTAAACTAGTTTACATTCTTAGCGTGTAAGATGCGCAGGAATTCCGAGTGAAACCATGCTAAATTAGTCACCTAAAGGAAGCGCCATTTATTATAGAAGTAGGGTAAGTTTGAAACCTAGAAAGGTTAATGTGCCTTCAGGATATGCAGTATTTGAAACTTCAGTTGAGAGAATTCCTTTACTCTGTTATTTATTTACCCTGATCTAATCTACGGAAGATACATTTAGCTGTTGCAGACCTGCAGTGTGACATTACCTTAGTAACAAAAAAAAACTCGGATCAATGAGGAGAGACTTGTTATGAGTGTAGTATAAAGTATTTCTTTAAGAATTGATTATTGTATGCAAAAATCCATAAATTTTCGCCCTTACTAGAATCCTGAGCGCCCATGAATTTTTGCCTTAGTAGACCTTGAACACACTTGAACAAATTAAGAAAAACTCAATTATCCCTAAGGTCTTAACTCTAATATCACCTTAGCGCTGGACGTACAAGAAAGGGTTCTACTAAGGGTCTTTCTTAATTTGTTATGTGTTGGCTTATCATATCCCTAAGGTCTACAAAGGGCATATATGTAAGGGAAAGTATGATGCCATTTAAAAATATGTCCTTTTGGAAAAAGATATCTATCTATGAACATTAAACATGAGATAAGTGCTCCGGTGCACCTTTTCATAAAGACTGCACAAACCTCAAAGCATTGGAAATTATTTGAAGCACCTTTAATATATTAAGAGCGATCTTACGATACACTACTTTTAATATAGGCCGTTCATTCCTTCTGATTCAACGTGCCAAATTAATTGTTACCACCTTAATTCCCACCGTGATAACAAGTGGTAATTCAAGGTGGTAACAAGTGGTAACAAATTTAGTAATGACAGTTCGTAATCCCATGGTCCAGATTATTTTGTTACCACCTCGCAACTTGAGATGGTAAAATGTACCGTAAAAGGGATCTATATTAGGCTTCTAACATGTGGTAACTGGTTGGACCCAGCCTGCTTGGTACCAGCCCAAATCAGCCTGCCACTGGTTTCAATCTCCGACTCCTCTCTCTTCACCTTGCCGATTGCCCTGTAGTGATATCCTCTCTGATCACCTTGCTGATGCCTTGGAGTGACAATCAGGTTTGGGGTGTAGACTCAAGATAATTGAAAGAGCTTCTTGTGAATATGACAATCTCGTCAAAAAGGTTGTGCAACAGTTTTTTCCTTGAATGGATGTCAATAGGGTCTTGACAACGATTATTGGGTTGTGCAACAGTTTTTTCCTTGAATGGATGTCAATAGGGTCTTGACAACGATTATTGGAAGACTATAACAAAGTATCCTCCCAAATTTGTAGTCACTCTGTTGTGTTTCTTTTTCATGTGGAGCAATCACGAGCAGAAACTTGTATCTAAACATGGCACGTAAAAATTAACACTAAGCAGGGGCAAAGCCAGAATTCGGGTCATTCTGGGACCTTGTTCAAAATGCATCCCCCAAACTTGCCATTAACTGCATCTTCACATCTTTGCAATAAAGCCCCTGATACTAAGGACCTTCTGAAACACCTTCATAGCCTGCTGAGATGAACCCAGTTGATGTATGCGGTGATCAAACAAAATTAGAGGCATGGCAGGAGCATTTTTTTATTTAATGGTGACCAGCTTTGAACACCTGTAGTTCTGAACTTAGAAGACGCACTTGGAAATTTAGTTAAGAATCATCATGGGGAGAATCTTATGTAAAGTAAGTACATGGAGATAGATTCAGATCATGGTGGATGGTGGTGGTTTCGTGGTTATTTCATAAGACTGCTTATCCTCTAATTTAGGCTATGCATTATATAACGATACGCCATGGTTTTTATTTTTAAAAAGAGAGTACATTATAGCTCTAGATCGCTCAGTTTTAGACCAACAGGCAGTACAGAAATTCTGACTAGCCTCTAATAGGGAAATTTAATGAAAGTTACTCTAAACATTGAAATCTAATTCTAGTTTAAAACACCAACTAGACGTATTTTCTTCTTTTTTGGAAGAACATCATGTATAGGATTCTCCTACCATGGTAGATGTATTAATATATGAAAACAACCGTACAAGTTGAACTAATTGAACTGGGGAAGCCTTCAGGCGTTGAGGGAAGGCACAAGAAGGAAAGAATGAAGCCTTTACATCATAGCATCAAGCCAAGTAGAACAAGGCCTAACCCCTTGTACAGCTAACTCCTTGTGCAGTTCCTTTTTTTCTATTTATATTAATATAACTAGCACAGTAGGGTCTTCCCCTACTGTAATTGCCTCAAAAAAAAAGTAGAATAAGGCGTATACACATATTTTCATTTTGTGATTCCACTTGAAGTTAAAGACTGACTAATTATATTGGGAGAAAATGCAGGAGTTTGCTAGGTTAGAAATCATGCGCTTAGAGATTCTAGGTTGTAAAACTGCAAATTGATGCACTGTTTATCGAAGGAGTTGTGAGCATTGTTGGTACAAAATCATACCATCAAGTTGTGACAGAAAAAAGAAGAAAGGACAATCGATTAAAGTAAATATATTAGCATTAGCATGATTAGTTCACTGTTGATCCTGCAGCCTTGTAGGTTACTGACATTGGACCTGCAGGTTATTGTGTCACTTGGCAGTGGCCCGTGGGATCAGCTCTTTGGCGGTGGGAATGCACCCGCTTTTGCTGTTGCAGCGGGTGCATCTTTCATCGGTGGCCTGGTGGCTATTCTGGGGCTTCCACGAGCACGTATTGCATCATCGAGAAGGCGAGGAGGCACAAACCGATAGGTGGGAGTGTTGCAACCATTCTTTGCGGTTGATTGGGCGCACAAGGAAATACTTTGGGTTGGAGAAGAAGAAGCAGAAGGTTTTCCTTTTTGGTGGTTTGGCTTAGGGGTTACTTTTTGCCTTGTCTCCATACGAAGAATCATCATCATTTTGTTGTTGTACGTTAAATGTATGTATGTATGTATGTATATGTATTGCGGTCATTCGGTTGTAGAGATGATGTCGATGAATGAATAAAAGCTGCAGGAGCAAGTTTAAAGGAGATCGAGTATCTTATCATATCATCTAGTATCGAAAACTAGCACCTATATCTAGTACACTGCATGTAGGACAGTTATGTGGTTGCTGCTTCTTGAGGTTGTTGAAGAAGAGGAGGCATGCCCAGTTGTAGCTGCAGTGGGACGCCGGGCGTGGCGTCGAGGACTTGAGCCTCTGGAAGCACCTGGGAGAGCATGGCCTTGAAGGAGTGCGTGGTGCCTTGGGTGGCAAGGACCGCGGCGAGGAGTCCGCTGGCATCCACGTCACCATTGCTCATGGGGACCACGTACCTGGCCTGGAGCAGCCTGGCGAGGTCGACGGCGTCCTCCTGGCCGGAGACGAGGGTGAAATTGGCCGGAAGGAGCTGCTTGACGACGGGCGTGATCACCACCTGTGCCTTGAGCCGTCTGCGTTCCAGGAAGGAGCTGTCGTAGACGCAGTGCGGCTCGTAGTAGAGCAGACCGGCGGCCTCATCCTCCGTCGTGGTGGTGGGACTGAAGATGATGTAGCCGTTCTCGGGGCGCTGCCATGGTGGCCCCAGCACGGGGCCTGCGGTGGCCAGGATCCTTACGCCGTCGCCGGCTGCGGTGGTGGATTGGCCGGGCTCGAGGTAGGTGACGCGGCGGAACGGCGTGGGTAGGGAGGCGAGGACGGGGCGCGCGTTGGGCGTGGTGACCACGGGCAGGTCAGGCGCTCTGGCGGACAGCTGCTTCAGGGTGCGCACGTGGCAGTGGTCGTCCAGGCTCTGCGTGATGAGCAGCAGGTCCGGCGGCATCATCGTCTCCGGCGCCTCCAAGAGGCCGTCCACCCCGAGCGCCTTCACCTTGGGGTCCTTCTTGGCGCCGTTGAAGAGCCATGGCGCGCCGAAGTCGAGGTCGCCCACCAGGATGGGGTCCACCAGGATGCGGAGAGGTGGAGCTTCTTGCGGCTGCTGCAGCTCCCACACCCAGCTGTTGATCTCCAGGTACGTCAGCTTCACCGTCCAAGTAGCAGCCTTGCTGGTGGCCGCTGCTCTTGTCGTCGATGATTTCGGAAATCGAGGGCGAGGATGCCGCCGTTGCCTGTGATGAGCAGGAGTCGTAGTGATAATAGGCAGCTGCAGCTGGAGCCGACCGGCCATGAGTGTCCTCCGGTACGGTGGTCGACTGGAGATGAAGAGATGGGGAATGGTGAATCAGCGGACGAGACTTTTCTTCTTCTTTTTTTTTCTAGGGAAAGACGAGACAATTCTATGGTTCTGGTGTAGCCTACGTGGTGGTGCCCGCGCGCGGCGTGCTGCCTTGCCTCGCTTGGGCTCTGGGCTTCTTGGGCTGTACAGCATAAGGCGGCCCATTCCGCTCCCCTCCGACTGGTATTTATGACAACGAAACCTTCGGCGGAATGACCACGAAAGATTGAGTTTCGGTAGAATAACCACAAAACCGATGTCATATCCGGTAAAATGATCATGAGCTATCTTACATTTGGGTGGGCAATGAGGCTGCTAATTTTACAAAATTTTAAATCAGGCTCTTATTTATATTAAATTATTAAAAAAATTCTGTTATTAATAAAAAAAAATTCGCAATGCAAATAAAGGCACAGCCCGGCTCAATTATTTTTATTACCTCAAAAAAAGAAAAACAACGGGCACTACCTCAAAAATAAAAATGAAAAATCTATCCATGACCGGCTTCCAGCACTACGATAGTCGATGGGAGGATGGCAGTAATTATAAGCAAAATAAGGAAAGTTGGGTCGGAGAGATGACGATGGCGACAGCTCTTTACTCTTTTCATTTCTTTTAGGTTCGATGAGTCTCACAAAGCATATAAAGATGAACAGAAGGTAGTATTCAGTTTGGGGGTGCCTTTTGCTTGTATGGATCAGGCATTTGGTCTTTAGAAAGATGAACAAAAAGTAATATTCTTTTAGGATGCCTTTTTTTGCATGTAATCTGTGGTTGAAATGCTGGGCCAGGCGTGCGCCTCGAGATACCAATCGAGCACGTCTATTCTGTACAGGGCCAACATGACTCGGCTTCCACTCATCACGGGCTCGGCTGGGTCCGTGTCATTTGCAAATCAATCAGTCCAATCATTCGTCACCACTAGAGAAATATACGCATAGTACATGTGATGGTTGGCTTTGACACGTACAGGAGAAATCGCCGGCCTCCTTGTTGGACAGCATTTGCATCTGAGATCGGATCCAACCCTGCTGGCATCGTACGCTGTCGAACGGCCAGCACGGACGGGTACGCAGCCTCCAAACACCGTTCCTCCAAAGACATAAGATGTGTCGCCTTCCAGGGTAGCCAAGAGCCGTTTTCACTTTCATGTATGTATGAATCTGTACCCAAAAAAAAAAAATCAGCGGCAACCAAACACAGCCACATGCCGGCCGTTTTGCCCCCTGCCCTTTGTGCCAAGACACATCAAGCCACATGCTCAGCATGTTCATTCGCCCCTAGCTAGGCTAGATGAGGTCAAACGCCAGCTTATATATGATCTTACTTCGGTTTGGTTCAGCACATCAACATCGAAAGAGACATTGATTGCAAAAAGAAAATCATTTTCAGGAAGTGATTAACATTTTTTCAGATAAAGGCAAGTGATTAAACCAATTGAAACATTTCATCATCATTCAAAGTGATGAGTAAAGAAGAACTCAAGTAGTAACACTATGTGCAGTTTGAAGCCTAGTGACTTTACTCCTTCCGTCTAGAAATATAAGCATAAGCATTTGTTGATTTTTAGACCTCCTATTTGACCACTAGTCTTCAAAATATTTATAAAATATTTATTTATTTTATGATAATTGATTTATTCTTAGATATATTTTAAGTATGACTCCTTTTTTATATTTGAATAAATTTTTTTAATAAAACGAGTAATCAAACGTAGTCTCGAAAGACAACGAGTGCTTATATTTCTTGACCGATGTAGTGTATAATAAATACTAGTATATAAAAATGTTTGCGCTTGTGGTAAAAAGAAAGACAAAAGGCGACAATACGAGATCGACGATATCATAAGCATACTTTTTGTTTAAATATTACTATAGTTTCATAATGGTATGATGTCACGAGAACTTCAGTTTTCTTTGAGGAAAAAGAAAAAAAACAATGACATGCGGAGACCGTAGATGTACAACAAGCTGGATCCCTCTTTAGCTGTGTGTCGTCGTCTTCGTCCTCCCTCCCTCCCTGCTGTGTACTCTACTTCATCTTCTTCCCGAGCCAGGGAGGAAGACACCAAATCCATTTCGGACAGGGCTAACGAGGCAGAGCGATGGGTGAGCCTGAGCCTGATGACGCGGTGCTCTTCGTTGGGGTGTCTCTGGTGCTGGGAATCGCGTCCCGCCACCTCCTCCGCGGCACCCGCGTCCCCTACACCGTCGCCCTCCTCATCCTCGGCGTTGCCCTCGGCTCCCTCGGTGCGGTCCGCTTGGCTCTCTTATTTATCAAATCATTTCTTTTCCTCTCCGGGGACGAACTGAATTGGCTTCGCCTCGGCTTTTCTCGAAAAGAAAAAAGAATTGGGCTCATTACTTTCTGTACTCACTGGTACTCGTTGTTACTACACTTCCATTCTAGTTTAATTGACCTTCAATCAAGAGACAGAGAGAAATTCGAGATTATTTCTGAATCATATTCTGCTCGAATTCTTTCTTTTCTTTGCTTGCTCCCCTTTTGAATCGTATCTTGTCAACTTTCATATGATTTTGGCAAGTCCTACCTTATGTTCATTTATACAATTATAAAAGCAAGTTATGCTACAACTTTTCTCCAACTTTTCAGAATATGGAACTCCACATGGTCTGGGCAAGCTTGGAGCTGGCATTCGTATCTGTAAGTTCACTCTTACAGGCCTGAAATGTTCCAGTCATGCTTTTTTTTTTGTGGCTAATTTCCTACTTGGCTTCCCTTCTGTTACAATTTAAACTGCAGGGGCTAACATAAACCCTGATCTTCTTTTGGCTGTTTTTCTACCTGCACTCTTGTTCGAAAGCTCGTTTTCAATGGAGATACACCAAATCAAGGTATATTCTATCAGTCTATCCCATGTATGATGATCCCAATATATTTCAGATGGTATCTGCACCCTAAACGCTAATTAATCGAAATTGGTTCCAAACAGAATTTGAACCTTGGTGCATGACTCCACCGCCACACCAATGTTGCTTCGCATGTATGATGTAATATGACTGAGCTTACTAAAGGCTGTGCTGCAATTTAATAATGACACTCTTCCAGATCTTTCTTTTTTTTCTTGTCTAATGTAAACAAAAGGTTTCTTATCAGCACGCCCCTACTGAAACCAAGTCTTAAAACCCTTCCCTGCTGTAATCCATCTGTATTGCAATATTGCTCGATATGCCCAGTGACTATCATGTTCTCATATCCATACCATAATGCATTACCATCAAGTGTGGTATTCTGAACATCATATTGAATTCACTATAATCCTGTCCACTTCTGTTAATGCTGGTTTTGGGTCTCTTTCCCTGCCAGTAATCTTTCGCACCGTCACATTGCAGATTTGTGGTGCCTGTGTTCTTGACTGTAGATTGGAATTCTTATTTTGCAGAGATGTTTGGCACAGATGGTGTTGCTTGCTGGACCGGGTGTTGTAGTATCAACAGTTTTACTTGGAACTCTTGTAAAAGTATGTGCCTAGACACACAAAAAAAAGAAGTGAGCCATTGATTAAGATATTCAGATGCTTTCTAAAAGATGTGCCACAGGTCACTTTTCCATACAACTGGAGCTGGAAAATATCGTTGTTGCTTGGCGGACTTCTTAGTGCAACCGATCCTGTTGCTGTGGTTGCACTGCTAAAAGAACTTGGGGCAAGTAAAAAGCTTAGTACCATAATTGAGGGTGAATCGCTAATGAACGATGGGTAAGTCACTTCAATAAAATCAGATTTTCTGTAGTGTTGGATTCTGGCAACTGGTATGGAAAGATGATATCAAAGTTGGACTGCCAATTTTGTTATTCTTGGGTCAGATTTTTTTTATTTTTCGTTAAACTATTTTCTAAAGTACATATCATTATTTTCTATTCATGTCAGTTAAAATCAGGCATTAAAAATTATCTTAGCATACAAGGAACCTTGACTATATACTACTGGATTCACTCTCATTATCAACTAGCTTCAGATTAATTGTGTATTTCAATTTTCCATTACGCACGGTTGTAATATTTTGTTAGAGCTGCCCACTAATGCTAAGAACCACACATTCTACAGGACTGCTATTGTTGTCTATCAACTATTTTTACGAATGGTGCTCGGAAGAACTTTTGATGCTGGCTCAATAATAAAGTTCTTGTCGGAAGTTGCGCTTGGGGCGTATGTGGAAACTTTTTTATTGATTCAATCTAAATTATGACTTAGTTCTTACTCCATAATGCTAATCAGTATCTTGTTTGACCAGTGTCGCTCTGGGACTTGCATTTGGAATTGTATCAGTACTGTGGCTGGGATTTATTTTTAATGATACCATCATTGAGATTTCACTTACTCTTGCTGTCAGCTATATAGCTTTCTTCACAGTAAGATCACTAATGCATCTAAACTTTAATATTTGTGTTTATCTTTCCAAAAAATGCATGAGCAGAGAATTATTATCCTTCAATTTTGAGTGAAATTTTAGCCATTCAATGCATGCTTCCCTCTACTCTTCATAGACTTATCTTTTGTCACTGTCATTCATTTCAGGCCCAAGATTCGTTGGAGGTTTCCGGTGTTTTGACTGTCATGACATTGGGAATGTTAGTAACGTTTGTTGACAAACTGTTGTGCATATACTCTATGTTCATTTCTCATGTTAACTTTGCCAATGTGACAGGTTCTATGCAGCTTTTGCAAAAACTGCTTTCAAGGGTGACAGCCAGGAAAGTTTACATCACTTCTGGTATGTCTGAGCAAGAGATTGCACTCTATTGCAATGAATGATAGATATGTCAACAGATGAGGATCTTGGTTCCCTAGGTGTTGCATGCCCATGCATTCCATAAGTTAGTGATAGTTATAGTCATCACCACTGCTCATCGACTTAAAAGCAGACAATGCACTATGCAATGTGGTGGCTAAGTTAGTGATTGCTTTCTTCCACTGCTGCAGCAGTTTTTACAAGTAGCAGTGTGCTGTAGCACAGGCAACTACTGAGAAAATTGTGGTAATGTATTGCCTTTTTTTCAAAGTTTTCTACTCACTAAGCATGGCAAGGTTGGAAATAAGCAGAAGAAGACATGGTTATGTAATGGGAATCACTGATGGGTCACTTGAGCTGAAGTCCAGGGTTGCCATGTTGGAGTCCAAAATAATCTATTAAAAAAAATGAATGAAAATGATAATCAAACAAAAGTATAAAAATATAATTGGCTATGAATAATTCTAGTAACACGGCATCACTGAACAAAATTTTGTTTACACGATCTTGTCTTCAATGTGTTATGCAAGGCATTCATTATACTTCTACATGATGAATATATTTCTGACCTTAGTTTTTTGTTTGCTGCTATTTTTCTTGTATTCAGGGAAATGGTTGCATACATCGCAAATACACTTATATTTATATTGAGGTACTGGCAGTAGTTCTGTACTTGGTGGAAATTTTTACTATTTTTGTCCAGCTTATTCATAATTTTAGCTTATTCTATTATTAATCATAAGGAGATACTCTCTCACTCCTGAATTCCTCCCAGTGGGGTTGTTATTGCAGATGGCGTCCTGCAAAATAATGTCCATTTTGAGAGACATGGTATTCCTCTCATGTACCCTTTCAAATTTACTTTTATATTTTCAAGTGAAAATACAAAATCGTTATATTGTTTGACATGTCTTTTGAATTGCCTTTGTTTTCCTTTCTGATGTAGTGGTGAGTTTATGGCCACTGGATCCCCTCTAATAAGTTTGAAGTTGATGGCCTTGCCTAAAGAAATTTGGAGGAATAGTGCCTCATCTGTGTTTAGTAGCAAAACATTTGCATCATTAATATATGTTAGAATATGAAAAAGGAAATCAACTGTTACAAAGGACCAAAATGTCTCGCTTTTTGGTTTAGAGGTCCAGGTGCTAACCTAACCTTTTCCTTGAGCATAATAATAAAAGGGTTAATAATGGCAACATAATTCATTTTCCTTGTGCTAAAGTATTTGCATGACATATTTTCCTTGATCATAACTCTGTGTGTAATTTTGCATGCAGAATTTTCTTTTAAATGTTCATGCTTTGTTAAATTCTTTTTTTCTCAAGATATTTATGAATGTTACACTGTGTAAAAAGACCTTGGAAAAACCCAGTTGATTGCTAAATGATTTGCTTCATTTACATCTGAGTTTTAGTATCTATCAGCTTGTGCAAATTATGATTTAGCTGTGCAGGCTTAAAGTGATTCATTGCTGATATAAAAATGCCGCGAATATCGACCATAGTTATTTTCATTTTATTTTGGAATAATACATATGTGGGATTCTCTTGGGGCTTCAAGATCTGTGAACTTTTTCCTTGGTGGAATCAGAAGTATTTTTTTCCCTTCTAATTTTGATCTTGTGGTGTCTTTTTCCTATCATTCTGCTTTGAATGAAAGTGAGGTTCCTGTATTGTGAGCTTAATTCTATGATATTTTTGTGTATAAATTCATTTCTCCTATTCTTGCAGGCACTTCTTGGGGCTTCCTTCTTCTTCTTTATGTCTTTGTTCTAATATCCCGAGTTGTAGTTGTTGGTGTTTTGTATCCATTGTTGCGTCACTTTGGGTATGGTTTGGACTGGAAAGAAGCTATAATTCTTGTTTGGTCGGGACTACGAGGAGCTGTTGCTCTGTCACTATCATTATCTGTTAAGGTAAGTTGTTGTGCTTCTACCGACTGTTAGAAGTATATCATATAGTTAACCCTGTGAAATATCTACCCTCTTGGGATTGATTGATTGATTTGCGTATTTGTTATACTGATTACCTCTTTATTTTTTGTTTCATTTACATATCAAGTAAATTAGTCTACTAGAGAGTTTCTGATCTACTTTTTGGAATACTTTACCAGCGTACCAGCGATGCTGTCCAACATTATCTGAAACCGGAAGTTGGAACAATGGTATGCCTAGGAATATTTTTTTGTGACATTATCAATTTTTAATATGAATTTTACTCATGTTTTATCTTGTGCAGTTTGTGTTCTTCACTGGCGGCATTGTGTTTCTAACATTGATTGTGAATGGTTCAACCACACAATTTTTCTTACATATGCTTGGCATGGACAAACTGTCAGCGACAAAGGTTAACTCCGTACATTATCATATTTGATTTTCTTGGGTTTTACTTTTCTGTATGTTTCTAGAATGTTAGATCTGTATATACATGTTGCATAAAGGACTACTAATGTAGATTGTTACTTGCACTCTGTACCTCTCTGAACGAAATGGACATCAAACATTTGTGAAAAAAGGAGTCCACTAAATTTCGCTTTTAGAAATTGATGAGGCTGCCTCTGTCTATGTGGCACTTGGTCATGTCATGCCAGTCACTTTGGCGTGACGTGTGCCATGTCAAACTGTTTGACATTACTAAACGGGGCGAAGGCGCTCACAGCGCAGTGGCAAAGTCCACTGGCTGGGAGGGTGCCCACCAGGGTTGTGCCGCACCAGTGACTAAAAGGGGCCAATCCTGCAAATATATAATTGGAGTAGTTATTAATAAAATTTTAGTTTGAAAAAGATCCAAAAAAAAACAAGCTTTCTAGGTTTCACTATTTTGTTGGTTTACTGCTTCCACAAGAACATGTCGTTCTGATTTATGAATATGAAATATTATACTTATGCTCTTTTTAAGCTCCAGACAAATATATGTTTTCATTGCAGGTTCGCATATTGAAGTATACGAGACATGAAATGTTGAACAAAGCATTAGAGGCTTTTGGTGAGCTTAGGGATGATGAAGAACTCGGACCTGCTGATTGGGTCACTGTAAAGAAATATATCACATGTTTGCATGACTTGGACGATGACCCAGAGCACCCCCATGACGTATCTGACAAGGATAGTCGCATGCATACCATGAACCTAAGGGATATACGAGTGCGGCTTTTGAATGGTATGTCATCACTTTCCTGTTATGTCATGCAAGTTGACATGGGTGTACCATATTAACATATCCAATCAGTACAAATGCTTGTCTTTGTTGATAAAGTATTTACATATGTTTTCTCTACGTTGTTATACTTTCAGTTTGTCCTTTCAATTGGCATTCTTGTAGCAGTCGCTGGTACTGTTGTTCATGGGTTTTTCCTGTAGAACAAATAGCTGTGGCGGGGATTAGTAACATGTACTAACACTTTGTTTGGCATATGAGGTCGAGCAACAAATGAAACTGCAACTAAGGCTATTAAAGAACAGCAATAAAGATGTCACTAGTAATTAATCTCCATTACTTTGATAGATTGGCTTGTCACGAAATCTCCATCAGTTAAATTTGTTAGGATTGTGTTTGATTTCCACCTCTCTTTCAATTTGTTATACCCGTCTCAGTTTATCATTGCAAATTTAGTTTGTATTAATGTTCCCTCCATGGTTCTTTTTCCTTCTAGGTAGGCTTCTTATTATCTGAAATGTCAATAAAAATATACAATTCATAATGAAATATTTTTTTGAACAGGTGTGCAAGCTGCCTATTGGGGAATGCTTGAAGAGGGGCGAATAACTCAGGCTACGGCAAATATTCTGATGAGATCTGTGGATGAAGCTATGGATCTTATCTCTAGACAACCTTTATGTGATTGGAAGGGTTTACAGTCCAATGTCCAGTTCCCGAGTTACTATAGGTTTCTCCAGATGAGCAGGTTGCCACGAAAGCTCATCACATACTTCACAGTAGAAAGATTAGAGTCAGGATGTTACATATGTGCTGCATTTCTTCGTGCTCACAGAATTGCAAGGCGGCAACTACATGATTTTCTTGGTAATATATTGTGAACTCTTGGGATGTTCTTTTCTGCAAGTTGTGTATTATTTTGCGATAAAAGCAGAAACTATGATAAGTTCCCGATGCTCGGTCTATATGTCATAGCTTTACACTGTTGTAGGCATGGTATTCATAGTTGGAAAGAGAAAGTGCACTTAGTTTAAGCATGTTTTTCCTTGAACTGTAGAAGCCAGTCACAGGACTTTGTGCTCATCTTTGACAGAGGCAGGCCCTCCTTCCAAGGCTGAAAACCAGCTCCATAATGGAAGCAACTCTACAAGCTCACAGAATGCAACCTACCAACCAGTAGCTTTTTTCTAGTTTAATTGACTTGTACAGATAGTTGGCTGATGCTCTTCTTTCCTTTTTATTTTAAGTTTTGATTTCTAGCAGCTTGTACCACTCACTCTTTTTGTGCCTTATTAATATATAGCTGCCATAGCAGGGCTTTCCCTTCCTGTACCTATTTCCAAAGAAAAAAAAAAGGACTAGAGCCTTATTTCATTGTAGGTAATCATCCTTTTTTGTATGTTTTTCTATAGAAAATATAGCATGTACCCTTTATTGTTAATAAATCAAATTGCACTGTGGGGAACTTCCTCACGGTCCTGCATTTCTGCGTAAAAATAATGTGTTGATTCAAGCTACATTAGCTCATTGACGACAATCTTTTGAGCTAGTTAATAGTTTCAGTTACTATGAGTAAAAATAAATTCTTAATTGAAGAATCATTTATGGTTTTCGAATCCTCTTTCTTCTTTCATACTTGACCCCATGTTGTACATTTGATGCCTTCTCTTCAGGTGATAGTGAGGTTGCACGAATTGTTATTGATGAAAGTAATGCTGAGGGGGAGGAAGCTAAAAAGTTTCTTGAAGATGTTCGCGTTACATTCCCACAGGTTTGTGTGTCACTTGTTTCTGTCATTTGATTCAAACGTTTTGAAGTTTTCAGTTCAAATAGAAAATCATTTTTGTTTTCTTCAACAACACAGTTGTCCTGAGGGGCACCCCCATATGTATTAGTTTCCTTGTAAATTGCAATCACTTAAAGAAAAGGTTGGTTTGAAAGACGATGCGGTAATTTGTAAGGACTATGAAGTGAAAGATCGCTACTATAAGCTAAAAATCCTCCTGCTAATAAACTGTAGTAGCTAATCTTGAAATCATTTCCCAAATTTCAGGTACTACGTGTGCTGAAGACGCGACAGGTCACATATTCAGTATTGACACACCTGAGTGAGTATATTCAAAACCTCCAGAAGACAGGGTTGCTGGAGGAGAAGGAAATGATCCATTTAGATGATGCTTTGCAGGTAGATTGAATATTTAGCTTGTCATTAGTATTTCTTATTCTGGTTTCAGTTCACGAAACAGAATGGATATGCTAACTGCAGTAAACCATTCACTTGGCAGACAGACTTAAAGAAACTGAAAAGGAATCCACCAATGGTGAAAATGCCAAGAGTTGGTGATCTTCTAAACACTCATCCTTTAGTTGGTGCGCTGCCTGCTGCAACACGTGATCCTTTATTAAGTAATACAAAAGAAACTGTACGAGGGCACGGTACAGTTCTTTATAAGGAAGGCTCAAGGCCGACTGGTGTATGGCTTGTTTCAATAGGTGTAGTAAAGGTCTGTTTCTGATTAACACGTTGCTGAATCCTGGTGGAGCACATACACCTTTTTCTAATGAGTATACCTCCTTCCCCTTCTTTTCAACAGTGGACAAGTCGGAGACTAAGCAGCAGGCATTCCTTGGATCCGATTTTGTCACATGGAAGCACTTTGGGTTTATATGAGGTGCTGATTGGAAAGCCATATATTTGTGACATGATTACCGATTCTGTGGTGCATTGTTTCTTCGTCGAAGCTGAAAAGATTGAGCAACTCCGTCAATCAGATCCTTCCATTGAGGTTTTCCTGTGGCAGGTACACTGTTACTACTACAAGGCCTACTTGTGGGCTCATTGACTCCTGCACATTCCTGTCTGTCGCATGATTAGTCACTTTTCAATTTTTACTGTGAAGTATCCCTGCCACCTGATATTATGCAAAGAGTCTTCCTTAAGAAACGATTTCCATGATATACTTTACCTTAAATGGTTTTGATAATCCTTAATCATTCATACATGGAAATTACAGGAAAGTGCCCTAGTCATTGCCAGGCTTTTGCTTCCTCAGATATTTGAGAAAATGGCAATGCATGAGATCAGGGTTCTCATTGCTGAAAGGTCGACTGTGAATGTATACATTAAGGGTGAAGACATTGAGCTCGAGCACAATTACATTGGCATTCTGCTGGAAGGATTTTTGAAGACCAAGAGCCAAAATCTCATCACACCTCCGGCAGTGCTGCTTCCATCAAATACCGACTTGATATTATTTGGTCTCGAGTCTTCAGGTTTCTTTACTTCAGCTGCTAACGCATACAGGACATTGTTACAGCATGAATATACTCTTTAAAGTGAAAAATTTTCGTACCTGCAGCCATGAACCATGTGGACTACTGCTACACTGCGCCCAGTTATCAAGTGGAGGCTAGAGCAAGGATTATCTTCTTCGAAATAGGAAGGGTTTCCGAGATAGAGGCCGACATTCAGAGAACTGCATCATTGTTGTCCCAGACTCATCATGAACCTCCACGGACACTGAGCAAAGAGCACAGTGGTCTCCTCAGTTGGCCAGAAAGCTTCAGAAAACCCCGAGGGCCTCACAACATCAGCTTAGCTGAAATCAGAAGCCAGCCAGGCAGCCTCTCTACAAGAGCCCTGCAGCTGAGCATGTACGGCAGCATGGTGAGTGTTGTTTCTGTTTCTACATGTACCTGAGACGTATTACGAATTTGATAATGCGTTGTTAATTTTCTGTGACAATGTACAGATGGATGACATGCTCCCGAGTCAGGGCCAGAGGCGTCAGCGGCATCGTCGCATACAGGCAACGAACCCGAGGCATAGTTCGTCCTATCCCAGAGTACCTTCAAGGCAGACCAACACGCGGCCTCTGCTCTCTGTGCAGTCGGAGGGTTCTAACATGAAGAGGATGGCCGCTCCAAAAGAAGCTGGCGAGGCTGCCATTCCTGCACCCCCTGCTCCGGTGACCACCGCAGGGCAGCGGAGATCCAAGGCGATGGAAGACGACAACTCGAGCGACGAGTCTGCCGGGGAGGAAGTCATTGTCAGAGTCGACTCCCCCAGCATGCTATCTTTCCGTCGCCCCTCCGGCGCAGTTCACTCGCCTCCACCGCGGGACAATTAGCCGTCCTGCCTAACTCCTTTCCACTTCGTAGATAGTGTAATTTGATTGCTTGTATGTATAACGATAATAAAAAGGGGACACATTTCTCCCATATTTATATAAACATTATTTGTCACTCTATAGGAGGAAAAAATCTTTTCCTCATAGGACATCTTGAATTCTCTTCCTTTTTTTCCTGTAATGCAATGCAATAGATAGCATGCATTTTATTGCACAAGGGCTAACACGTTATGGCCGATTAGAAGTTTCCACTTGCATCTTTTCTTCTCAGATGGCATCAACATATATTACATTGAATCTGGGTGATACATGATTTTTTGCAATGAGAAAAAACACGATCACAACATGATTTCATTGCACCAGGGGTAACACGTTATGGCTGATTAGAAGCTGGTATGCTATTCTGTCTGTAACCCTGGCCTGACCAAGACTACAATCAGATTCAGATACATACACATCAGAATTTATAATCTAAGGATTGTTATACATCAAACAACAGGTAGGTCAGCACCAGATGTTGTTAGGCCACAGTCCGCCCATAGCAAATCCCAGCAAGGTAAAGGTTCTTTGCCCACTTCTCCTGCACACATCAAAGGGAAAACTAAGAAAACATGCAGATTGCTGCCGTACATCAGTAAAGCAAAGAGATCCCACAGATCTTACCTTAACATGTTGACTGGGAAATTGTGTAGTCCGCAGAGTCTCTTGTGTCTCGTCTCTTGGGCGACGCCTTGGCTTGCTTAGGATAAGTGCAGACTGATCCATTGTGCCAGCCATTGCAGTGATACGATAGCCATTGTCCCAGCGTCTATGGATGCCCTCACTTGGGTACAGAAAGTCCAGCTCCACTACCTGCACAAGTTTTAACATTGCAGGTCCATTTTGAATAAGCCTTGGCACCATCATCCTAAACTGTGATCCAGTAGACAGCTTGCTAATCCACGAATAAAAGCACCAACACAGGTAAACAAACACTACATAAACACCTTTCATAACAAATGGAGCAGTGTGGAAAAAGATGGTAAATAAATCACAAGCGCAGATAAACAATTTCATTCTCTGCATTTGATTCAGATGCTTCCAAATGAAACCAGAATAATATCCACTATCTATGTGTATGCAATTTAGCATAGGTGCAAACATCTGACCTGGTCAGTAAATCCAGCATTGCGGGACATGACTATGGCCCATCGACTGCCCGATGTTGCCATTGCAGTCACATGAAAACCTTCCTTCCATTTCTTGTTTATCCATTTAAATGGGAAGGAATCACTGACTTTGTAAGACTGCTGTGTATATGGCGTGCCTGGGGATCATCAAGCAGATAAATACTATATTAGTGAATCAGGTAATTGATTATTTTTATGAAAGCCTGAGAGTAGTGACAGGGTCCCCATTAGAGGGACAAGGTGGAAATAACCTGGGAATACACAAAACTAAGAAGTTCAGTATCAGAAAATCTTAAAATATAGAAAAGATGAATATCTATGAGAGCAAACAGAGAAGCAAAAAAAATGTGATCGATATGCCATAAACAAATTATCAAATACCTTTGGACATAACAACAAGAGAACTTCCATTGCTGGAGCCAGCAACCGAACTGATGTAGAAACTCTTATCCCACTGCGCCATAATCCATTCCTGCTTTTCAGGGGGAAGATGAGCGCAACTAAGATAACAGATTACATAAGGTGTAGATATGAAGTCTACCTTATGAAGGAAATGAGGAGAAAGCTCATAGACTTGAGATGTGAAGCCAGTTCCTGCATCCATAATGATTGCCCAAAGTTCTGTGCACGATGATATTGAACTAATTAGCAAACCATCCTCGTTTCCTTTCTCCACATGTTGTGCTAACCTTGAGTCAGCCACATTATAGTGGTACCTATCAAAGGGAGAACTTGATCAGCCTTTTACACTAATAACAAGATAAGCAAAAAGAACTGTGCTGCATCCAAGAATCCAAAAATCATGTAAAATTCATTGGAATTGGTTCTCAAGGGAGCACATTGGCTCTTTCCACTTAAACTTGAGTTTTCTGGCATTCAGGAGAAGGAAAAAAACAAGAACTACAGAAGAAGAGTTTACAGACTGTCTTCAGTTCACAAGCGGTCATTAGATATTGCATTTGAACTTGGAAGTCATCCCGGTAAAAGTAGGTTACAAGCAATCTTATCATGAGGATTTTCACTTAAGTTATCTCTAATTTCAAAGAACCACTCTTTTTTCCATGAAAGGTCTCCTTGGAATTTCATTACTTGGTCCAACCAAAGTACATCACCAAGTGTTCATTTGAATAACTAACCCAAGTATTAAAACAAAAATGTGCCTTCTTTTGTTAGGACAATACAAAGTGGACCTATGCACACCTAAAACAGGATACAGCATAGAAGCATTCTATATAATAAAAGATATATTGAGAAAAATCATAACTACCGCTGTTTCATGGGTGTCCTTGAGTTGTATACTGAAATCCACTGAGTTGCTGGAGCACCCAACCGAATTTTCTTTTTCACATGACCATCGTCATCATTATTAAGCAGCCTGGCGCGCTTCTGCCCTACCTGCAGAGTGAACATGTCAATAAGAACTAACATATAAATTGGGTATCTAGATTTTCATTTTCATTTGAATTGACTCAAACTAACATGAGTGATGCATAAAAACACACCTTTTGGGCTCCATCAGTATTGATGGGCCTGCTAGAAGGGTTTGATCCAATTAAACAATTAAATAAGGAAATCAACTTGGAGTAGTTTGGCTCCTCATCAAACTTCATGTTGACAACACTATCAAGAAACTGCTTGAAAGGTTGAGGACAAATGCCACAAAGGTTCTCAGGTGAAGTGCCCATCTTTCTCTTGCACACCAGAAATGATTTGTTATCACCCTGTGAACATAGGCGTACGGAAACGAAGAAAAGGTTGTCAGAGCTCAAATGTGCAAGAAAAGGGCGTCGAATTTGAGCTAGGGTGGAAGGTGTGCACAGTATAATACCTGGTATCCTTGCCAGGGCAACCTGCCCCGGTGGAGAAACACCAGTGTATAAGCTAGTGATTCCAAATCATCTCTCCTACTGGCGGTTCTTCCTAAATGTGCATGGACACTGGCATATCTGACTGTCCCTCTATATTATATAAAGGGAGATATATATGTTCAGATGGAGAACTAATGTATGTCACAGTGAGGTCACAGTAATAGACAGACCTGAAAGCATCAGGGCGTTGATCATACCCAACATGTTGTCCACTGGCAGAATCTCTCCACTTTGTTGCTGATAAATAAAAAATACAAATTGATCCAAAGACAAAGCAATATGAGTCGATAGTGATAAGTTTGTATGCACCAACCAGTTGAACCCAAAAGCCTAAGCTGATGGGAAACGGTGAGCAATACATTTATACTTCAACAGACAGAAGCATTAAGGAGAATCAACTATGAATACTCTGACCACCAGTGTTGTAGCAGCAACAAGAAAGGTGCATGATTTCAGAACAATGATTCAAATTTTGATAAATTAGTCTGAGTTGCTTTGTTTACCTAATCCAAGATCCACAAGATAAAGTTTCTTTTCTTGAGGAGTCGAAGGCTGACCGAGAAGAAAGTTCTCAGGTTTAACATCTCCATGTACATACCTGAAATGCAGAGTATAAAAGCATCAAATCATAGAGCTGAAAGCCTGATGTGCTTAATAGGAATTAGCTAGCCTTCAGATACATAAGCATCAAATCAAGCAGACAAAAAGGCTGATGTATTAGTAGGCATTGGCCAGCCTTCAGATGCCTATTACCCTTTTGAATGCATGCTTTCAAGGATGGAAATGGACTCCACTGCAATACAGGCCACCATTTCTGCTGACATGCTGAAAATTTACATCGCAAGTTAACAATATCGAAACAGAAAGGAAATGCAGCAATTGCCAGACAGTAGCATATGTTGTTTGACCAAAAACGACCATCCAATATGTACAACTTTGCTCGTGGACAATTAGCTGCAGGTGTGTCAATTTTGAGAATTTAGAAGGGCATGGAAACTAGCAATTCACATGCAAGAACCATGATTTTTTTCTATTTTTTTTCTTTTTCCTTTCCTTTTTTCTATGTTTTCTTCCAGTTTCCTATGCCTACCCCAACTTGCTTGGGACTAAAAGGCTTTGTTGTTGTTGTTCTGCATCTTCTTCTACTTTCCTGTGACTTTTCTTGTCACTAATATGTGCTGTTCAATCTCCTGACATGTGAAGAATGAACCTCTCTGCTTTCAGCATCTTATAGATAAAACAATGTGTGTTGTCCAATCTCCTGACATGATTTACCATGGAAGTAGATGCATAGCATTTCGATGATACTGTGATTGTTGCCTCAAAAAAAATGATACTGTGATTACATGTACGGATAGAACAAAGACCAGACGAGGAGCTGCTAAAAGAGACTATTCTTACAAGGGAGGGGGAAAGATTGAATGTAAACTGTTGCTAGGGAGGGATTAAGGAACTCACGATTGACCTACTGAATTCCAAGAATCCCACAGGCTAGGCCCCAGCATATCCATAATCTGAAAGAGAATCATCAGATAGAGAAGAGATTGAAAGGAGGAAGGACAAGGATGTTACCATGACGTAGTAGTCACCCTGGCGGCCTTTGTAATGCACCTTGGGCACACCATGTGTACCTCCTAGAGCGCTGGTGTATTTTTTTATTCAATCAGCACATGAAAAAAATAATCTGGTGGATAGATGGGAGAGCATAAGAACTTACGCATAGACCTGCCACTCGCCTGGAGGGCCGTAGCTGCAACCCTTGCTGCTAGTGTGCTCGAATTTGATGGCAACCTAGTAGTAGTAGTAGAAAAAGTAAAGTGCATCAGTAAGATTACCATTCATCATGTGCAAATTCAACGAGTAGAGTGGAGAATGAATATTGTTTGGTGGCAAAAAAAAAACGATGGAACGAGCAAGGGACCTCTTGTGGCGCGCGGCCGGTAGCAGTCAGACGGCGGCCAACAAAGACATGGCCAAATCCACCTTTGCCCAGCTTCCTCTCCACCTTGTACTGTGGGGATCCTCCCACCTGGACCTGGGATTTGAAGGGGATGAGCAGAGGAGTCCTGCCTGAATCGAAGCACAGAGGAGGATTGGACAGAAACCGTGTCGGGGAAAGGTGTGGCGTTGGCGTCTTCGTCGTCGTGGGCGGCGGCGTTGTTGGCGCTGAGGCCGCCGCTGTCAGCCATCTCCCTGGTCGGGTCGCTGAGAATCGGGGCGGCGGCGTTGCTTGGTAAGAGGTTCTAGGGCGCGCCTTGGCCTTGGCCTTCTCCTGCGTCAGCGCAGGGGAATATGGCGGGTGAGAAGGGTAGGAGGATCGGCGGCGCCTGAAGCCGAGGGGTGGATGCTGTGCTGCTTCCAGAGCGGAGGAGACCGCTGGGATCTCGCTAGCCAAACCTGGCTCTCCCTCCCGATTCAAGATACCATAAATCCACATCCATCAACGGGATCCAACGATGACCAAAAGCAATGCTTTCCTTTCTCGCAAATTCCACCAAAACAAAAACACTTCAATCGTTTCCTTCCAATTCACACAATGATACAGTACCATTATGCAAACAGTTCAACACAATCCCAGCTCCCGGGTTACCACAGGTGGCAGTAATTCATTCATCAATAACGTCAGGCGCCCAATTTTCATTGAACAAGTAATTACATAAATAGCTTATCCACCACAAAAGCACTGGTGTCATGTTATTATTCACATAAGCTTGGCCACCGTACAATGAGCACAAGCAACAAAACTCACTCCGAGAAATTTCCTTCAGTACGTACATTTTACAGTAAAAATGGATACCACCAACGCGGGGGGGGGGGGGGTTGAATCAGAAAAAGGGGGAAAAATAGAATGCAACATCTCACCCAAACCTATACAGCACCAAACAAAGATCATCGCAAAAAGTACAACTGCAAACAGCGCCAAATCTCATTGAAGGAAGGAAACACTAGCACGGGCGCACCCCTTCCAGTAGTTTTGCCTGGTTAGACATAAGCTGTTGATTCCCACGAGATGTAGGCTCACTCTCTGTTCTACAATGCCATCCTCCTCACTACTAATCCAAGGTCTTTCCCTTCCACGTCACATGTTGCGTGCTGATCCACTCCGAGGTAAAGTCCTGAGCCAGTAAGTCGAGAGTAGAAAGACACAAAATTGGTCAATAATATACTGGACAATAGCATTCTTTGCAGCTGAAAGTAGGGAAAAAAAATACCTGCCAGGTGGGAGCTGTGAACTGTTAGCAGAACCACTTGAACTACCAAACCTTTTTGCTCTGTTATCCTGCTCTTTCTCCAAGCGCATAGCTGCCAACTCCTTCTCCATAGCAGCTATTTCGCGCCTCGTTTTCTTGGAATCTGATTCCATCGCCTTTGCCAAAGTGTCTACTTTCTTCGCCAGCATCTGTACAACAAACCATCCATTAAACAGTCGTCAAGCAAAGAACATGTGTGAATAGCAAAGCAAATAGATGACCCCTTAGGTTACCTCAATGGCGTCATCCTTGTCTTTCAGGCTTTGATCCTTCTCATGGCATGCCTTCCTTAGAGCAATGACTTCCTTTTGCAGCATATCATATAGCACACCTGACACCTTGTCCTCTGACTCGGTGGATGGAAATTCACTAGGCTTGTCATCTGAGTTGTTTGACTCCTTGTCTTCACTGGAATCAGTCGATATATTCATACTGTTGCCATTTACAAGGCCCTTGTAGCGTTCAAGTGATCTACAGCCTCCATCAAAGGACTTGGAAGCCCCTTTTGCATGGTTAACAAGAGTTGTTGTGGTAGATGCTGAGGATCTCATCTGGAATGATGGACGTTTCGACAGAAAACCATTGCTCTTAGTTAAACTATCAGCACCGCCAACAGACTGGCGTCGTGCGGCGCTGACACTAGTCCGGGGTGCAGACGTTCTCAATCCTTCCTCAAGTACTTTAAGCCGTAGCTGGAACTTATCCTGCGACATCCAACACAGATCACTGTGAAGATACAGTGGGAAGACCTAACTGATAAAAAAAGATCAGATGAAATGCTTCATAATAAACATAAATGTGTGTACTTTCAGTTGAGCTTCTGATCTTGCGGCCCTTTCAGCTATAGCAAGCTTGTCCCGGAGCTGCTGCATTTCTCCCTGTGAAATGTCAATTCTGAAGACGTCAACAAACGACAACATATGTTACTTCAGAAAGGATGCGATGCTCCATCAAGGGCCATGAAGGTATCAATTGGCAGGGAGTTGCAAAAGTATAAAAGTAGAATAAACAAGGCATCCATTAATTACTTGCAGAATCCTTCGCTCCTCCAGCCATTGTTTAACAGGCATTACTTTATCGTTGCCGTCTTTCCACTCATTTGCCACCACAACTGCAACCCTATTTGCTGAAACCTTCGCACGAGCTAGCTCACGGTCAAGAGTTTTCATTTCCTCCTGAGAGTAGCAAACAAAATGAAGTTGACATCATCATGGAACATTCAGGTACACTAAGTATCCCAAAGAATAATTCATGCCTAGAAGCTAGAACATCATGATTCATGTATTACATTCATCTCCTGAACTTTCCGCTGATAGTCTCTCACAGCATTTGCAGCAGCACCACCAGCAAGAACAGCTTCCTCTAGCTCTCTAACAGTCTGTGTGAGCTTTTCAACCTCAGCAACTTTCTGGCGGTGCATTCTATCCAAGATTTTATTCTCTTCCTGTTAAGCGCCAAGATAAAGTCATATACTGTAGCAGCATGAACAATACAGACTTGTAAATTTGAGGTGGCAAGATAAAGTCATATACCATAGCATCATGAACAATACAAACTTGTAAATTTGAGGTGCCAAGACAGACTCTTATTTTGTAGCAACATGTGTGACACAAACTTGTAAATTTGATGTGAATGAATACTTTCACTGTTGCATACCTGACATATCTCAATCTGTTTCATCAATTCTTGGTTTTTGTTTTGCAAATCATCCACCAAGGAAGCTTTTGCCAATGCTATCTGAACCGTCCTTTCTGCTTCAAGCAGAGCTGCTTCCTTAGACTTCGTAAGACGATCCAATGCCCTGTTATCATCTTGTAACTTTGCTATCTGCGAAAGATTATTAAAATTTGAGAAGTTTTGTGGGCAGCATTTTACTCAATCAGCATGAGAATAAATACAAAACAATGATCATATAGGTGGCAGCTGCAAATGAGAAGCAACGATTAACACTGTTCACAAGTTAAGGACAGATACAATATACAGATTTATGAAGTGGCAACTAGCATCACAGTAAATCACATTAGGAAATTAGAACATTGATATACTGATAGCTGCCAAGAAGGACACAGAATTAGTAAGCAGGTTGCATCTGAGAAAAAGAACTGGACAATAGGTGGTAAAGAAAGTAGCTACAAAATGTACAATGGTCATTACTGGAAAAAGGAGAAAAGGACAATGATCAGATCAAGTACCTCTTGGCGAGCTAGTTTGAGCTCAGCCTCCAGTGGCGCAAGAATAGCCTCGATAGGAGGCATGTCGTCATCCTTCTGAGCAGCATGTACCCTTCGTAGTGTAGCCTCTGCTGCAAACTGCGCAGCAAGTGCTGCTTTCTTCTCATCATTGATCTTTTTTGCTTCTAGGTTCTGCGATCTTGCATAAATTGTCAGCAACTGTTCTCAACATGAACGAGGGAAATGCACAAGAAGAAAGGACGATGACATTACTTTGCTTTCAAGGAGAGACTCTGTAAGCTTCAGCTTTCCATCCACCTTTGCCAATTCTTCCGTAAGCTTACATTGACATGGGAGGCAAAGTCAGGATTGTTCATAAGACAAGTTAACATAATGTATGATTGCAACAATGCCCTTCATTTCATATTCATTGATTTGTGCGGTTCCCTCGGGACAAGATATGATCTACCCTGGAATCTAGAACTGAAAATGTTTAGAATAGTAACACCTGTTATGCGTGCATTGGGGGTTTGCTTACTGAGCTACAAAGATATGATTTTTCGTTGGATGAACCACAGTGGATAATGATTACAATTGTGCAAAGAGAGGTGAAAAATATAAGCAAGTGGATTGGCTGATCACGAGTTTTATTGTATGCTTGGTGCCAAGGGACGCCCGGAAGGGATCTGCTTAGCTCTTGGAGGAGCAGGTCATGTAGTAAAAAGAGGAAGGGGCAGCAAAGTAGTACTTCCTCGTTTCAAATTATAAGACACTTTGACTTTCGGAGATTATGTTTGACCACTCGTCTTATTCAAAAATTTTGTGCAAATATACAAATAAATAAGTCATTTATAAAATATCTTTAATGATAAAATAAATCATAATCAAATTAACAATATTTGCACAAATTTTTTGAATAAGACGAATGATCAAACGCGAAGTCTGAAAGTCAAAAACGTCTTATAATTTGAAACAGAGGAGTAGTAATGAGGGTGGGGATTACTGACATCTTGGACGGCCTTCTCCCGCGCGCGGTCGGACAGTCGCAGAGCCTTGATCTCCGCCTGCGCATCGCCCAGCTCCCTCTCCTTATCTGCGGAGCAGCAGAGTCGGAGGTGAGATCCGGTCCAGTTTGGGAATTCGGCGAGCCAGAAGAATTCGAGAGACGGTAGGTGGAAGAGATCTGAGGCGAAGGCTGAGTGACGACAGCATACACTGAAGCTCGTTCTCAAGGCGAGTCAGCTCGACGCGAACAGGATCGGAGCCGTGGAGGAGGTTGATGAAGTCCTCCACCTCGATGGCGGGCCTCAGCCTGGGGCTAGGCCGCTGTGGAGGCGGCGGCTGCTGGTGCTTAAGCGGTGGACCCCTGCCGTCGCCGTACGGATCGGCCATGGCCAGCGGCAATGCAATGCAGTGCCCTGCCCGGCCGCCGAAGAATCGATCGATTTCACTCGCTCCCTATCCTACCTAGCAGGAGGTGGAGCTGGAGTTGGAGCTGGAGCTGGAAGAGAGAGTTTACAGTGGGCTGGCCTGGATGGATCAGACGACGCGACAGAATGATAGGAGCGAGAAACGAAACAACCGCTTTCCCTCTGCTGTTCTTCCGCGCCGATCTGTCAGTCACTTGCATCTCTCCT